>JAECUM010001656.1:0-223384 GCA_016617855.1 Megalonaias nervosa | reverse complement strand
ACTTGATTCAAATGTTGTATTATTTCAATTATTTGATTTTTTTAAGTCATCGTTGTAGGAAGTGCTAATGCTGGAAAATAAATTTCTTAGATAATTAAGTATACGTCCGTGTTCAGACTTAATTGTACTAGCATATGAATTTATTTCATCAACATCAAGTACCATTATTTTACCTTTTTTACCATCAACCATTTTTGTAAAATGGGTTTCTGTTTTATCTATATAATGTATAACTCCATCACCAAAATATCGTCGCCATGGGTAAGCATTTTTTTTCTGTTCGATATTCTGGAGGTTTTATAAATTTTTTAACATCTATGACAAAATCAGATCTCTGTGGTTCTGGTGGTGCTTGATAAACCGGTGGATATTCAGGCCAACCTAATACTGATCTAATCGAACTTTGATAAATATCTACGGAGTAATCGGGAGAATTTATTTCAATAATCGCAGATAGTGTTGGTTCGTAGACAGTAATTGCTATTTTGGATTCTTTTCCTGTAGTAGATTTAATTCTGCGTTGGAACTCATCATTAATCTGCTCTATTTGATAACTGCCCGTTGGAATAGAAACTATTTGCCAATCAGGAGTTCCATCAGATTTATTCTTATTAGCAAATATTAATGAATTATTTGGCTGTAGTCCACCAAATGGTTTTGATCTAATGTTGGGCCAGCTATAATAAACTCGCAATTGTGCTAATGCTATTTCTTTTGCAGGAATTGCGGTTGGAAAATTGACACTAAACTCAGGATTAGTCGAACTTAACGATATCATAGTAGTTTTTGACGGAGTTGTATTAGTAACGATCTGCTGAAGTAACTCCCTGTCTGTCATTATTATTATTGTTGTTATTTAATTCGTTAAAATCATTAGCGATCACCTTAAAAGCGTCATCATAAGTTTTCATCATCATCGCGAATTCAGTATCAGATATTTCACCATCACTAACACACGAAGAAATATATAAAGATAATTTAGAACATGCCTCTGCCACTGTATGTAATTTAATCATATAATCGTGCAATTTAGTATTTGTACAAGTATGTATCTTTTTGGTTATAATACCTAGAACTCCAGCAATAGTCGTTGATGCTGAAACAATAATGGTTATAACAGTAGGTGCTGTCATCGTCAATGTTGATAATAATAATCCTGTTCCAGTAATAACAGCAGAAACCGAGTAAACAACTACATCGATAACAACTATACGTCTTTTGTATTTTTTTATTTTCGTGTTATAATAGTCGATAAAATTATTTAGTTTAGTCAGACGTTCACATACTTGATTGCATCTGTAACGTTGAACGTCAATGCGAGACTGAGGTTGATCCATTATTATTATATTAAGTGATTAATTGCTATGTTTTAGCCACAAATTCCAGATGCCACGAATAAGGCACTGAGGTTATTGTTTGATCATCTATTCTCAGTATAAATGTTTCTTCAATATTTTTACTTAACAATATAGATATAACTCCAGAGAGAGAATCAGTTGAATGACGCAATATATATCTGTTAATTATAGCAAATCTTTCATCACTAAATACGGACAGCCTGTAAATACCAGTAACTTCTGCGGTATATTTGATAGTTTTATTTTGTGGTGTCCATATTGATAATCCTGATGCTACTGTGTATACAATATTTTCAATCGAACTGTGGGAGATTGTATATCGATTTATTTTTTTATTAATTTCAGTAATATCACTTTCTAATCCTTTTCTTTCCTCATTTAATGTATAAAGTTTTGCTTCTATATCAATTAATTTTTCATTAATATCAACAAGTTTTATATCAACATTTGATGGGTTTCCAAAAAAATCGTTTTTAAGTATGTTTATGTTTCTGTGAAAACTTAAAAACGTATTCACGTGACTAAGAAATTCATTTTTGAGTGCTGTTATTTCATTCTTGATTGGAACTTCCTTATCATCAACGTATTTTTTATTAACTGCATCAAAATCTGTCTCTGGTCTTCTAAGATTATTAATGCCATTATTGTTCATGTTGAGAAATGCATACATTATACCACCGTTGACCAATACGTACTTGGATTCTTGATCATCTACATATTTCTTTGTTGCGGCGTCTGCATCTGCGGTTGGGTTTCCAAGATCTATAATTTTATTTTGATTCATGATAATAGCGCCTGTAAATACGTCGCCGGATTTCTTAATATAATCGCTGACTGATGTACCGGAATCTTGTATTTTACCTTGATCAGTAAAAGTAACTATATTATTAACAGCTGCGGTGGGAATTCTTATAAGAACATCTGGCAGTTGTATATTACTAGTTTTTAATCGCCCTTGTTTATCCTGAAAAACAACTACTTCGTTTTGATCCACACTGGTTATGTTTAATAAATCATCAATTTCATTTCTGAGCTGATCGAGAGTTGCGTATTTAGATAAATCACCCTGATGACCTTTACGGGAAGATCTTCCATAAATATCTACCATTATATTTACTAATGTCTGTTTAAATATGACGTCGTAGTATATTCATGTACAATTTTGTGAGGTGGTTTTGTTGATTTTGATATAGCATCAAGTACATTAAGTACTTCTCGACCACATATTGGTGGATCGGTTAATGTTTGTGTAGGTAATGTTGAATACCATATTGGAATACTTTGATAGCAACTAATATACTTTAAGAATTCTTTTGGTGGAGCTAGTCCATATGAATCAAAATAAATAATTCCACGTGGATCAATTGCATATCCGACCCAATGCGTGCCTGGACCAGAATTTTTATCGAGATTAATAATACCTGTTTCAATATTGTTTGGCTGTTTTGGTAATTGATCGCGCATAAAAACACCTCTAAAATTTTTTATTTTTAATTTTTTAGCAGCATCTAGTAAATCAAAATTGGACATAGGAGATATTAGTAAACTGTCCCTGGTAATCTTAGGCCTTTTCCGTACCAGTGTGGGGTCCCTGGTAATCTTAGACCCCTTCCCTTTTTTTTGATTCCCTGTCCGGTTGCTTTCTTTAATGCCATTCCAGCAGCAGTTCCAACAGCACCTAATGCAGCTGCCTTTGCAACAGCTGGGGCTGCAGCGGCAATTAATGCTGGTATAGCAGCAAGAAGTGGAAATATACCACCCGTCTTAATGATATCTTTAATGGCACCCGCAGAAAGATTAAGTTTTATACCTTTATTTGATTTTTTTGCTTCATTGAAATGCCCGAGCTGACGTTCTGTAAGAGATAATTTATTTGAGCCGCTCATCTGATCTTTCTTTAGCAATATTTTTAATCCACAATTATTTTTTGATGCTGATTGTATCTTTTTAATCTGACCAGGAGTCAGACTAACACTAACATTATTATACGACATTATAATATTCATAAATAATCTAATTACATGTTTTCTACTGGAGCATCAACAACTCTCATTCGTCCACCAGCACCTTCAAGTAACATCGATTTATCGCTGAGTATGACAGCAATTGCTCTGTAATTGGCAATAGCTCCTATTGTCACACGAGCTCGAAAATGTATATCGACTACAGATTGTCTGGTTAAATCTAAATGTTCGAGCGAAAAATAATAAATTGGGTATAAGGTTGTAAAATCCAATTGTGATATTTGTAAACCAGTATCAACATTTTGATCACGTCCCATGAACGTCATTAGACGGTGATATACACGTGCTACATGATTTTGTTCAAAATTCAGTAAAATATCTTCGGATGGTTCTTGATGTCCATTTATTCTTAGAGAAACTTCGGAAACACCAAGATTATCAAATATCATAATACTACGTGTTTGATCATCCACCCGTGCAGCATCTTGAAATGCAATAAATATATGTCGTGGTGCAGAAACACCTTGTTGTGATGCTATTTGCCGCGTAAATAAACCATTAATATTACTCTGGATAGCATCTGTGGTCATTGTTAACCACGATAATGCTGATTTACCACCTTGATTCATAAAAGAGAGTAGACGATCTTCTTCAGTTATTGATGGGGTCATCACCGGCATCCACAATAAAAGTTTTGTCAGAATTACTTTGCCAGGATCACCAGCGAGTCTCCATAATGCATCGTTGTCGGTTGCTTTTCGTACAAGTACAACTGTATGCTTAGCTCCGAAAATGACTTTTCTGACATTTCTACAAAATCCAAATATATGTGATAGTGGAATCACACATGAAAATGCTCTTCTTCCACCACGCAACATTGCTCGACGTGATCTAAATCCTAAGTTGAAATCTGGATCTACATTAATAATCATACTTTGTACATCCGCATTGGCGTTTCTAGCAAAATTTCTTGGTTGTCCTATTTCATATTGTCGATACTCTGGAGAATCAGTTGTATCTTTTGCAAACATCATTGATGGACCAGCTGATCTTGAATAATCGTCGCTGTATCTAGCAAGACCAAGTATTGTTGTTGCAACATCAACATCTTTCTGAATTGATTCAATATTTTTACCATCAATCATGTACGTAGCACTATCAAATAACGCCATAATACCATTATTAACAAAACCGACATTAACATCGTCTCCATATACTACTGGTGCTGCAGGATTAGCAATATTTAAAATTTCACCTTCTACTTCAATAAATGCTTCAGCGGGTAAGAAATATCTACTTGTATCCTGAACCTGTAATTCAATTCGTCCACGCTGATCTGGAATTCGTGCGTCGTAGGAATAATATTGATAATCACGCACAGACTCATCTTTAAGTACTGGTGCGTCCATATCAAATGCGGGATCAGATATACGTTTGAACATCTTTATTATATTTATTATCGTCTAAAACGAAGACCACTTCGGGAAGTGAGACCACTTCCTGCTATCAGACTAGCGGTTATATTTTTTTCTTTTTCTGACATTGGTACATCAGCCAACTCTGCTAGTTTTTGATTAGCAACTTGATTTATTATTTTACTGACATTTGCAGGCATTACTTCTGTACTAGGTAATTTTACTGGTTGAGGTCGGACCGCAGGTCTGCGTATTAATCGTGTTAATCTATCTTTAATCGCTGAAAATGCTTTACCAGCAACATTACCAACAGCACCAATACCTTTTTCACGAACAACATCAATAGCTTTCATTCCCAGTTGCTTTGCAATCGGTATTGCTTTTGGGGCTATCCTTCTAAATAGACCCTGAACAACATCACCTAGTCCATTTCCGTATGTCGTTTTGTATACAGGTAATCGTGAAGTTTATTACCCTGACCATAGTTGGTCCACGTTGAGTACTATGTACGATCATTTTATTATAGTAATTGTATTTAATTACATACTCAGTCGCTGTAGTAGTCATCGGCAATTTCATTAATAAGAGACTGATAAACATCAACGTCCATGATACCACCAGTAAATAATCGTCTGCAAATATCAGCTGCTTCATTAATTATTTCTGGGGAATTATTACCAGCTCGTTTTCCTCCGATGAGAATTTCTAATCGATCGACATCAGCAAGGATATTATTAGGACAAGTAATAAGACCACTTCCTAAACCACTTCCAATTACACCGGGAGCGTCTTGAAATTCTTCTTCTTCCTCTTCACTTGGTTTCGATGATGTTGTTTTCTTTGGTGTATGAGATAGAACTGGTATTTGTGATTTTGGTGATCCTGGATAATCACGAAATAATTGCTCAGATGGTTTTGGTGCTTTTTCTGGTTGTTTTGGAGGTTTTTTACTTTGTTTTTTACTTTGTTTTTTCTCATTTTCTAATTTGATTATTTTATTAATTTCACTAACATAATCCTGATATAGTGGATCACCAACTCTAGTTTGTTCAATATTCATATGTATGCGATATAATGATTTTTGCCATTGTTCACGATTTCTAATATCTTTAGCGTATTCAGATTTCATTAATTTACCTCTTTGACTAAAACTATCAAAAGCAAATCTAGCTAGTTGATTTATGTTTTTAATGTTATTAATTACTTTAATAGTATCTTCATTAAATTTATTTATCAGTTCAGCAGTACTTGCATGACTCTTTTGTTCGGGGGCTGGTGCTTCAGCACCTCCAGGTTGATCTTCATCCTCGGGTATTTCCGGGACTGGCATCGCAGCAGCTATTTCGACTGGAAGTTCTCTAAGAATCTTTTTTGTCTGTTTTGTTCTTTTTGCTATTTTTCCAGTTTCTTCAGAGGTTTTCTCTAACACAGGTTGAATACCTTTAGTGGTCTCAGTTATAGGTTTAAATAATTGTTTTGTATCCTCCTCAAATTCAACATGAGATTCTTGTCGTTCTTGTAATTGTTGCTTGACAGCATCACGAACAGGTAAATATTTTCTAATTGCTTCTAGTCGTTCTCTTGCTAATCTAGCTGAATGAGGTTCTCCGATGACAACCATATTAATAATATTTATAATAATTGTTTAAATTACAGCAGCAGGAAGGGTGAATGACAAAAATTGAGTAACCCGGTAAGTAAACTAAACGCATTAAAGCAAAAGTCAAAAATGAAGTAACAAAAATGAGCTAACCCAAAAGATTTATTATTCGTTTTTCAAACTAAAAGGTAATAATATAGTTAGAAGGTTCGGTTTATCGTTTTGACCCTTATTTTTTGTTATTTATTTTTACTTAACGGTTCAGGCAAAAAGTTGTAGGGTTCACCCTTCCTGCTGCTGAAGGCAACTCTAGCTTGAGGAAGTTGGGGTTTGGGGTATAAACAATGCATAAAGAGAAGGCAACTCTAGCTTGAGGAAGTTGGGGTTTGGGGTATAAACAATGCATAAAGAGAAGGCAACTCTAGCTTGGGGAAGTGGGGGTTTGGGGTATAAACAATGCATAAAGAGAAGGCAACTCTAGCTTGGGGAAGTTGGGGTTTGGGGTATAAACAATGCATAAAGAGAAGGCAACTCTAGCATGGGGAAGTTGGGGTTCTGGTTATAACTTGTGTATATGGGGAAGGCAACACTAGCTTGATAAAGTAAATAAAGGTACTGGCAACTCTAGCTTGACAAAATAAGTACTGGTTATTAGCCATGAATGACCCATAAAGGAACTGACATATGATAAAGTTACATGAATATCATGCGAAGGTGAATGAGGGTACTGAGATGATAGCCAAAAGTTAACATGCAATGGACAGATTGTGCTAAATTTTTTATTTATTTTTAACAAAACCTGCACTCCAATATTGAAAGCTGTTTTAGAATATTGTCACCAAACATTATTCCTCCCAATTCTTTCAAAGCTCAATCTACACAATAATGAAGCAAATATTCTATGAAGTTTTCACTTTCATTCACAATATTTGAGTGATCAATTTGGGGACCAAGCTCAAGGTTATTATGGAAATGAAGTGTTTTACGATTTCATCTTTTTATTAAAGATCAGACACCAAACTACTGTACACATCTTGGGGGTGGGGTGACAGGTTGCAACAAAACAGTAATGGAGAAAAAACCAACCTAGAAACTCCAACAGCAGTGAACTGGTAGACAGTTTAGGAGTCCTGGACAGGAACTTGAGAAAGTTCTCCAGTCCTCCTCTTCTCTCCTTGGCTGTGGCATCATTAACAATCAGGGCCTTTCTTGGCAGTGGGGGGAACACAGTGCCACTATATTTTGCTGTCATTTTGGCATGCAAGTCCTCAAACTCAGAAAACTTCTTTTGCATCTACAGTTGGGTAAAGAAAGGAAATGGAGACATATAGTATTGTCATACCAAACACAAAAGAAAAATAAGTCATGCATATCAACAATCTAGTTATGACGACCACAAGGATTGATTTGGTTTGGTTTTTGTTGACTAACTGAGTCACAATCTGTGATGATAATAATAATAATAATAATAATAATAATAACAATAATAATAAGTGTTATTATTATTATTATTGTTATTATTATTCTTATTATCATAAATGTTGTTGTTGTTGTTTTGGGCTTAATGCAATTTCTCAGTGCAAGACAGGCTATATATGTCAGCTAGTGTAACTGGTGGAAGAAGAATCCAGGAAAACTCATGTAAGAACCACTGACTCATGAAAAGCTGCTGGCATGCTATCTCACATACCCACACTGACCAAGCCTGAGAATTGAACCCATGCAGACAGAGGTGAGATGGCAGTGATCAATTATTGTAAAGTCCACAAAGTCAAGCAAAAGGCAAATAGAGACTGGCATGTTTTACCAATATTAAAACCCATATAAATCATAGAAAATTATCCACTATGAAAATTATCCCATTATGAAAATTATCGCACTAAGAAATTTACCCCACTATGATGGTCTTACACATGTTGCATAATCAATCAATAATCTGAGTTTAATCACTTGGTCTTATGGCCAGGTGATATAAATTGGACAAAATGTATTACTATGATCTCTTGGTCTTATTGTCACGTGATCTAAACTGGAGGAAATGCATTAGTATTCCTCATTTTTTAAAACAAACAATAAAATTGACAGCAAATTTCATAAAAGCATGCATCTCAGTTCTGTGTATGACACAATCTATACTGTGCACACAAGCCTATGGTGACTGCAATCACAGCCCAGTCTATATAGAACTCTGTCCCTCCCAGACACACTTTACTGCAATCAGAGCCAGTCTATACAGAACTCAGTAAATTCCAGACACACATGACTGCAATCAGATCCAGTCGATACAGAACTCTGTCTCTCCCACAAACACATGACTGCAATCAGACACTTATAACTGGACAACATTTAAATTATTTTATTTCTATTTACTGGTGTGTCTATGCACATAAATGTTTGTCCAATAAAATAATAAATGACTCTCAAGTAATTTCAGACAAAGGAAAATGATTTTGTATCACAATTTTGATTTTGTATCACAATTTTGCACATTTCACAAATTTTTTAACTAATCCTCTCACTTATCTTATGACAATGAACACAACTGATGTTGTAACTCATAATTAAATAAAATGTACATTTAATATTTTTCTTGATTCACTTGACAGTAAAGACTGGAAAAACCTGCCTTACTTTTTAGTTCTGAACAGGGAACATTGGGTACTAAAGACAACATATTAACATCAAGCAGACCGCACTCTCTAACATACATTTACAATCCACTGCAGACATGAGCACACATTACTGTCAGACATGCATTAGTATGGCAAGGTATACATATCACTTTTTTGGCTTCAAAAGTGGTGGCAATGTAAAAAAAAATTGTGAAGTTTAAAAAGATACAGGTAAGCCAGGGTTCATCAAAACACACTTGTTTTGTAAATATATCAATTTTTGAAAAAGATTTTGGTCTTCATCTATATGATCCATTTACTTTGACTCTCTCAAAAGTCACAATATGTACTGAACTGATGGAAGGACAGACAAAAGTCACAATATGTACTGGACTGATGGAAGGACAGACAAAAGTCACAATATGTACTGGACTGATGGAAGTACAGACAAAAGTCACAATATGTACTGGACTGATGGAAGGACAGACAAAAGTCACAATATGTACTGGGCTGATGGAAGGACAGACAAAAGTCACAATATGTACCAGATTGATGGAAGGACAGACAAAAGTCACAATATGTACTGGACTGATGGAAGGACAGACAAAAGTCACAATATGTACTGGACTGATGGAAGGACAGACAAAAGTCACAATATGTACTGGACTGATGGAAGGACAGACAAAAGTCACAATATGTACTGGACTGATGGAAGGACAAATAAAAGTCACAATATGTACTGGACTGATGGAAGGACAGACAAAAGTCACAATATGTACTGGACTGATGGAAGGACAGACAAAAGTCACAATATGTACTGGACTGATGGAAGGACAGACAAAAGTCACAGTATGTACTGGACTTATGGAATGACAAATAAAAGATCTACTATATACCTTACATCTATAATTATTTCTAATCATGTCTGTCTGCTATGGGCTATCTGATTTTCCAACACAATAATAAAAGAAGACATTAAGTGAGAATAAATACAAAGCAATATAAAAAATCAGTGTCTCGTTTGGTCTACTTTAAATTAAATGTACAAAAATCAAAACTGGCAACTTAACATAGTGTAAATTTTAGGAACTGAAGATATAGTCTGAGTCAAATTTGTTTTATCTCTTTGGTATACTTTGAGGAACATTTGCAAAATACATTTCAAAAGCTTTCACAGAATGAAAAAAGACATAAAATGGTAGAGAGTACATAAAGAGGCCATACACAGTCCATAGCAAGAAGGGAAATGGCACATAATGAGGCCATACACAGTCCATAGCAAGAAGGGAAATGGCACATAATGAGGTCATACACAGTCCATAGCAAGAAGGGAAATGGCACATAATGAGGTCATACACAGTCCATAGCAAGAAGGGAAATGGCACATAATGAAATGTTACTTAAAATGAAGAACACTACAAAAATACCTGAATAGTTAGGCAGACAAAAAACAATCAATTATAAAATATGAAACTCTAACTCATGCGCTAATTCTAAAGAAACCCAATGAATAGAACAGCCTGACATAAGAAGATGATAAATGATAAACAATGGTATTTTATCTAAAATACAGACACTAAAAAAGACATTTGAAATGCAGACAAAATGCATTTGAAATATATTTTGAGCTATATTAAACCATTTTAGTGTCTGCATACCAAATTTGTATGACCTACCGTATATACTTGCAAACAAATCAAATCCAAACTGCACAGACACAAACCTACATCAGATCTGGTTCTAACATACCCAAGCCTACAGCAGATCTGGGTCAATGCAGTTTGTTAAAAGTAATCAGTAGAACAAACAATATATGGCATATTATGGGATGGCAGATCAGGGTCTATGCAGTTCAACTCTACTTATAAGCGACTATATACAGTGCCACTTTATCAAAGATCAAGTTGATTGGGATTTTAGAGCTAAACAATTTGTGCAGTGAATTATAAATCAAGTGGATTTGGATATTATAGTTTAAAAATTTGTATTGTGAATTGTAAATCAAGTGGTTTGGGATCGTGGTTAAACAAACTGTACATGTACCGTGAATTGCACATTGTCAGTTTCCTTGTGCTTGGGGGATTTGAAGTAGGAGAGTCGGGAAACCACCACCACATTGTACTCAAAAACCGACCCAAGTCTTCCAGGTACTTCTTGGTATGTTGGAATGCTCAAATCAATTCCAGTATCTTTGTTCTTCAACTCTCTGAAAATTGATCATAAAATGTATTTGGTAATGTATTATTTGTAATATCCCAATATACAAGTTGAAAGCTATCTTAAATCCAAAAGTTATATTACTCTTCAGACTATCAAAATGTGACTTACACTGCCAACTTGTTTTCTACATGGTCATGATGTCATAAACTAAAGAAAGAAAGCAGAGAAAAACATCTTTGCCAAATTTTATATTATGCTCATTTGGAAAAAATAAAATTATTTTTCACATCTGAAATAGTTTCTCTTAAATACTAATTCTCTTTATAAGTCAGCTTTTAGAACATGCAGTAATATCTACAAAGCAGAGGATACTTACAACCAAGGCCTTCTCAGTCCACAACCAGAACATTAAAGGGAGATAAATATACATTTATTCAATGAGATGGCCAATTCCATTTCATTTCTGAGACCAGTGCTGTTGACACAAATATCATGTAGCTTTATTTACATTACAATAGACTAATTAAATGACATAGGTATTGTGTACAGGACTAATTAAATGACTTACGGATTATGTACAGAACTAATTAAATGGCTTGAGATTACATCCAGAACTAATTAAATGACTTAGGGATTATGCACAGGACTAATTAAATGACTTAGAGATTACATCAACAACAAATTAAAAGACTTAGAGATTACATCCAGGACTAATTAAATAACTTAGAAAAGGGATCATGTACAGGACTCATTAAATAACTGAAGGATTATGTACAGAACTAATTAAATGACTTAGAAAGGAATAATGTACAGGACTCATTAAATGACTGAAGGATTATGTACAGAACTAATTAAATGACTTAGAAAGGGATCATGTACAGGACTAATTAAATGGCTTAGAAAGAGATTATGTACAGGACTAATTAAATGACTCGGGGATTGTGTACAGGACTAATCAAGGATTGTGTACAGGACTAATTAAAATACTTAGAAGTATATTATGTGCAAGACTAATTAAATTACTTAGAGGGGGATTATGTGCAGAACTAACTAAATGACTTAGAAAGGGATTATGTAAAGGATCTTATGATATAATAGCTTGTGCAATAACAAATGAACAGGACTAACTGAACGGCTTAGGAATTGTTTACAGGATAAATAACATGGTTTAGAAATGGATTTTGTTAAGGACTAATGAAATGACCTAGAAAGGGATTATGTACAAGACTAATTATATGACATAGGGATTACATACAGAACTAATTAAATGACTTAGAAAGGGATTATGTACAGGACTAATTAAATGACTCGGGGATTGTGTACAGGACTAATTAAATGACTTAGAAGGATATTATGTGCAGGACTAATTAAATGACTTAGAAAAGGACTGTGTACAGGACTAATTAAAATGACCTAGAAAGGGATTATGTAATGGAGCCTATGATGAAATAGCTTGTGAAATAACAAATGTACAGGACTAACTGAACAGTTTAGGGGTTGTTTACAGGACTAATTACATGGCTTAGAAAGGGATTTTGTTAAGGACTAGTTAAATGACCTAGAAAAGGATTATGTACAAGACTAATTATAGGACAGAGGGATTACATACAGGACTAATTAAATGACTTAGAAAGGGATCATGTACAGGACTAATTAAATGGTTTTGAAAGGGATTATGTACAGGACTAATTAAATGACTCAGAGATTGTGTACAGGACTAATTAAAAGACCTAGAAAGGGATTATGTACAAGACTAATTATAGGACATAGGGATTACATACAAAACTAATTAAATGACTTAGAAAGGGATTAAGTACAGGACTAATTATAAATGACTTGGGTACTGTGTACAGGACTAATTAAATGACCTAGAAAGGGATTATATACAAGACTAATTAAATGACTTAAGGATTACATACAGGACTAACTAAATGACTTAGAAAGGGACTGTGTATAAGACTAATTAAATGACTCAGGGATTGTGTACAGGACTAATTAATGATTGTGAGAATGATTACATTGGGGAGACAGATGGAGTGTTAGAAACAATGATCAAGGTAAACGTTAGTAGAGAGTCATCAGTCAAACATGAACATTGTAGCAATAAGGGACATTCCTTCATCACCAATCAGACCAAGTTCATCACATCAGAGGACAAAATATGGAAAAGGAAGGTGAAGGAGGCAATGGAAATACAACAGTGGAAGCCAACACCAAACAGGGACAAAGGGCCTGAATTACCACCCATCAAAACCAGTCTCTTCATATCATGGGACCATTGTAAGTCACGTGATCAACATTAGTCACTGAGGAAGGCAGTGTAATATTGCCAAAAATGTCAAATTCTTAAGATATTTATGCTCTGAATATGGGAATTTAATAATGATAATTAACAAACTATTGATAGTTAAACAGATTTATTGAATTTTGCTCAATATTCTGAATAACACAAAAAAAACTAATAATATAACAGGCAATTAAATAATCAAGCAATGTACATTCTTATTTTACAATGAACTTTCATTTCTTTCATTCCTTTTTCTAACCATAATTAAACAGATTTATTGAAATTGTCTTCAGTGTTCTTAGCAACACAAATGAAACAAACCAACATAACAGACAATGAAATAATCAAATACTGCACATTGTTTTAATAAGTGTCCAGTCTTCCAAAGACATTCAATCATACATACACAAATACAAATAAATATAAACCGAGGATTGAAAATCCATTGTTCGAGAACTCAGCAAAACCAAAGATAAAAGTTGGGCAAACCATTGTTTCCAAACTGAACACTTAAGCAGGCAACTCTAAATCTAATTTATGATCATGTTAAAAACTACAAAATAATTTATATTCTTTCCATCAACAAACATTTGATCATGAAATTGTCCCTCTGGATACCTTTGGCAGGGTGCCCAAATTGTCTCAATTCCATAGTTAAGTGTTCAATGTTCCATCAATAAGATGCCATACTAATCCACATGTGTCAGATACTCATTATGTGATTAAGTAATCACAGTCCATATTGCTAGCTCTTCTGGGAGATCCCTTAAGTCAGGGTGGTCCAAGATCTTCAACACAGTGGGCCACATGGATCAAAAATGTAAAGTTTGTGGGACATACATAGATACATAGATACATAGATACATACATACATACATATATACATATATATATATATACATATATAATCAAAAATTATACTATAATGACAGCACTGACTTTTTGTATGAGTGCAGGCCACAAAAATATGTGACCCACATGACTATAGTTGAACCACTCTGCCTAAAGTAATCACAGTCTTCTCTATGCAACCCTTTAATTAATCAGAGTCTATAGCCCTAGCCCCTCTGAGTGAATCCTTAAGTAATCAAGGCATATACAACTAGCCCCCTAAGTAATCACAGTTGATAATGTTAGCCCCTCTGGTTGATCCCTTAAGGAAACAAGTTCAAGCAAATGTTCATCTTTTCCCCTACGAAAACAAATTCATGACTTCATGAACAATTATGAACTGTTCATGAATGTTCATGAACGTTCTTGAAATGTTCATGATCAGTTCATCATTTCAATTCATGAACAAATATTTATGAAAATTCCTCAACTAAGTTCATGAACACTTCAAGAATTTTGATGAATCATGTACTTGAGTTCATGAACACACTGATGAACTTTTATGAACTATTATAATATCTTTGAAGTTCCTGAAATGTCATGAACTTGCTTCATGAACAATTCAAGTACTTTGATGCACCAAAACGATATTTCTTAAAAATGTATATGAAATTTCTATATCATTATATTCATAAAATGTTTATGAAAATTTATCATACAAACTTCTCACAATATTAGTGAAATATAAATAAAGGTGAATATTTTTTTTTAAATGACATGATACTGTATAAATGTTCATAAAGATCTTTTATTCAAAGCTTGTGTACTTAACCTGAGTAGTTCTGGATTAATATGGGAAAATATTTTCTGGCCAGCATGAACAAAATGTACTTGCTATAAAAGCTTTCAATGACTTTATTCTAAGATTTTTTGTCCATTACTGTCATAAACTGCATATTTTATTGACTTTGTCACTGGTTGCCAAGTTGCCATAAAAACCGAAATATGTAAACAACGATTATCCTGATTGGATGACTGTGAAGAAGACATGATATGATTGGTTAATATATGCGCAAGATTTCAGCAGCTGAGCCTCCTTTTCCCCTACAAACGAAAGCGCATGCAAACGGTTCTGCAACATGTAAAAATCTCAAACAAAAAATGTGGACGCCCGTGGAATGGACAGATGAGAATATTTTCAATATCATTTCTTTTTAAGTAAGTAGAAGTGCAGAGAAGCGATTATGAAGGAAATGATTTGGTGAGAGCAAAATTAGGCGTAAA
The DNA here is from genome assembly GCA_016617855.1 of Megalonaias nervosa. Classification (NCBI taxonomy): domain Eukaryota; kingdom Metazoa; phylum Mollusca; class Bivalvia; order Unionida; family Unionidae; genus Megalonaias; species Megalonaias nervosa. The sequence goes on along the minus strand of JAECUM010001656.1, from coordinate 207,873 downwards.
AGTGTACACAGCCAGGATCATCAAAATTACAGTGAGTATCTTTTTCTTCGTCATTCATGATTATTTCAGTGGAAGTTATATGGATATTTTATTGGTTTTTTTATGTCATCATATTAGTTTTAACCAAACTAATATACATGATTATTTCAGTGGAAGTTATATGGATATTTTATTGGTTTTTATATGTCATCATATTAGTTTTAACCAAACTAATATACATGATTTTAGTTTTAACCAAACTAATATACATGATTTTAGTTTTAGCCAAACTAATATACATGATTTTCTTCAGACCCAATTTAAACTTGCTCTTCGAATTTTTTAAAATCACTAAACATTATCATACCCTCCCCCCTTTCGATCTCGATACTAGATGCGGTACTGCATCTACAATAGGAATTTAGATGTTCGGTATCGTTTTTTGTTTCATGACATCACTATTTCTATGATCTGATGTAATTTGGTAAATTAAAACAAAAAAAAACTAAACTAGTTAATGTGTCAAACTGTACACAATACATGTGCAAATAACGTGATGAAACCAGAAGCAGCTATACGCAATATGCAGAGTCAGAGTGGATAAATTTTTATTGATTAAAACATCTGACTCCTGTGACTATATCTATGGCTAGTCAGCTTCAGTTAAAATACAACTAGTGACAAAATTCTCCAATAATATAAATGCTCAGTAAGTTGTGCATTAAGTGTAAGGGATTAAATAATTCTGAGTTGGATCATAATTATTCCAGTAAATAAAGTGGGGTACAAAAATAATGTGCTAAAAGCTGAAGACAATGTTGATCAGAGGTTATCTGTAATTAACTTTATCTTTCTTTCAGATCAGACAGCAGAAAAGTAAAATTATTAGAGGACAAAGTTTGTAGGTTAAGGTGGAAAATTTGACAACTGGAGGATCTTACGGCCAAGATGGAAGAGACATTAAAAAGTGACTGCTGCAGCAATATTAAAGATCCAAACAGTAATCGGATGGAACAGCTTAAGTTGTAGATGGAGACATTCAGTAGTGACAATGGGTGGGATTTGATTAATTATAGGCCCTGAACGTCTTCACAAAAGAGTTACCTGAAAGGTCAGTCTCTTGGAAAAAGATTGGTCAAGTCAGAAGAAACCCCAGTGGAAAGACAGCCCCTTGACGATGAAGGTTAAATATGCTTCAGCAGTTGATTGAACACAACTGCCCCAATATCTCTTGAAAAATTTCCAAAGAAAAATAACAAAACATACAAAAAGTGTTGCTAAGAGTAAAAAAAAAATATCGCTTAATGTCAGTTTACATGTTCTTTATTGCATATTAGAAATTTATCTGAAATTAAATACCGTTTTAAGATAATATGTTGCATTTTATACTGTTTTAAAAAAAAAACACATCTAAGGTTATTTTATGATTCAGGATGAAATAGGTATTTGTGAGTTTGTCAGATAATCAATCATATTTTATAGGAACTGTTCATGAAGTCATGAATCATTCATGTCAGGAACATTGTTCATCATAGTTCATGAATATGTTCATTCACTTCTTCATGAATGATGATGACCCAGTTTGTGAACTTTTATGAACTGTTCATGAATTCAGTTCATGAATATTTCATGAACTGTTCAAGAACAGTTTGTGAAGTGTTGGTTCATGAACAGTTCATGAATTCATTATTTCATGAACTGACCATTTTCAGTTCATGCACATTCATGAATAGTTCATGAACCTTTTAATGAACTTTCATGAATGGTTCATGAACTAGGTTCATGAACCATTCAAGAACAGTTCATGCCAGTTCATGAATTATTCATGATCATTTTGTAGGGGTTGTCATAACACCAACACGCAATAGTGGTATTTTTCATCTTATAATTGTCACAGTGAACACCTACACTTTCCCCCTTTTTCAGTGGAAGCAATGGATCACTGTACAACATGTGACAGTTGTTTCTGGTGGCCAACCTTAGCTAAAGCAATATGGTAAGAACAAAGAATCAAACCAACTGAAATTCTTGCTCCATACTACACTGGCTTGTACAATAATGACTAAACAAAAATTCCATGTCAAACATTTACCCAACAATTTGTATCCAGGAAAAATAGTATCACATGAATAATAACATAAATGTAATGATGTAAACTCAGATAAACAGAAAAAAGAGATACATTTCTAGTCAGGGCTGGCAAATTAAACTGCTAGAAATATGACAGGCAACAATACACCAAGTCTGGTTACCTGCCAATACCATTATAGATTTGGGAGCTGATTATATCAGACTACCATAAAATACAGAAAATCGTTTGTTCAGTATTTTAAAAACTTTGTTATTAACATAAATAAAATGATTTTCTGACTTAAGCAAAGTCTTTGTGTGAATTCAAACTTCTCCCTCTCAACTGCTGGAAGAAAAAGTAAGTTCTAACCTCTCTCTTGACTGCTGAAGAAAAAGCGAGTTCAAACTTCTCACTCTTGACTGCTGGAGAAAAAGTGAGTTCTAACTTCTCACTCTTGCCTGCTGGAGAAAAACTGAGTTCTAACTTCTCCCTGACTGCTGGAGGAAAAAGTGAGTTCTAACTTCTCCCTCTCGACTGCTGGAGGAAAAAGTGAGCTCTGACCTCTCTGAAATTCAGACCTATCTTGGGCCCAGCACCAAAACATAAATATCATGTAATACGTCTTACTTTGTAGGACTAGAGACCTGAATACCCACCGTCAAGTTAAAGAATAAAATGCCCTTACATTAGCATTTGGAATTGAACAAAATTCTACGTCTGAAATTAGTCATTTGTACACACCTAACTGTTATCGTGGCAGCCGGCATTCTCGATAAAGGAAATTATACAAATGGTAATACGCTGTTAACGCCCTCCAAAACCAGTCATGTGCGCCGCCATCTTTACATCATGTGACGATTGACTTTTGGACTGAATTAATACACATGTATAAGACGGGAAAATGTTTCAGACCAATAGATATGTAAGAAAAAACATCTACAATTTTTCTTAAACTGTATTGATTAAATCATGAATTTCTTGATCTATGAACGACATTGATTTTAGCATGTAAAACAAACAAACATGAATGTAAGAGTTTACAGGAAGAAATCACCAATCTTGTACGAATACACTCTCAATGGGCACAAGTTAGCAAATGAGCAGGCAACAAAATATCTCGGAGTTGAAGTGTCCAGAGACCTCTCTTGAAAAAGGCACATAGACAAGATAGTGAAACAAGGGAACTGTAACCTTGGTTTCCTGCGCCGCAACCTCCAAATCAACAATGAAGAAGTAAAGAGCGCAGCATATTTCACTCTGGTTCGACCAGGTCTAGAGTATTGCTCGACTGTGTGAAACCCACGTAATAAAGATCTAATAAATAAGATAGAGATGGTTCAGAGGAGAGCTGCTAGATTCACCACAAATAAATATCGTAACACTAGCAGTGTCAGTGCAATGTTGAACCATCTCCAGTGGGAATCACTCGAATCCAGGCGAACCAAGACCCAGCTGACCATGTTGTACAAGATTGCGAACAACCTAGTGGACATACCAGCGGACAAATACCTGACCCTGGCATATAACCAGACTAGGGCAAACCACAGGACAAAGTTCCAATTAAAGTCAGCATCGACAAATTGTTACAAGTTCAGCTTCTTCCCATGTACAATAGGGACTTGGAATAAATTACCAGCAATAATTGCAGAAGCTCCTGACTTGGTATCTCACAAGCAGGAGCTTTCCAAAATCACACTTTCATAAACTAGTCAGCTACAAGTAAGACCTAGTGATTCTCAGAGCTATGCCGGTTGAGGTTTCATATCTCATCGCCGCTACGGTAACCGGATTGGTCTGAGTATGAAAGAACGAAAAACGTACACTGACACTCTTTTACTTATTTCTGCCTTTCCTGTCACTACTCTTCTGACTGTCCTATCACTTCCGTCTTTTCTTTATCTTTGACCACGCACCACCCGTTGCTTAATAGTCAAGTGTGACTGCGTCAACGTATTTATAGACAGATAGACAAACAAACAAAAAATTTCCGCATATTTCCAAAGGTAAGTCTTAGGCATCGTCGCTAGCCAAGGTTCCGATAAGATAAGGTTATCAATAAGATAAGGTTATCGGAACCTTGGCTAGCGAAGATAAAGTCTTAGGTAATGGTTTTTTTTTCTTTGTAAATATTCAAAGCCAAAGTCAAAGACACGTTCCATCGAAAAGATTAAAACTTTATTACCTTAGGTATGAAGTTTTGCTGGTGTGTGTGTGTGTGTGTGTGTGTGAGAGAGAGAGAGAGACCCAACTAACAATTCAACGTTGAAGGCTCTAAATGAGTTGTTGCGTAGATCTCTTGTTCAGAGTGTGTGGAATAATCGAGTTTGATACGGTGTATGACTGATGATGCCGTGATGCTGAGACTTTAGAGTGTTCCCTAATGACGTCATTAGCCGCCATATTTGTGGTCGGCTGGCAGATTTACCGTTGACTTTATATGATGTTTGGAAGTTGAAATAAATTCATTGACTCTCAAGATACTTTTACGAAAGTTACGTACATAAACAGAGCGCAATTCAAGCTTTCTGTTAGTATCTATATTTGTGAATTATAAGTTGACTTTGCTTCAAAGTGCCTTGTTAAAAATGGAAAATTTTGGTGATCGCATATAGGAGAAACTGCAACGTTGCCCATCGTCCAGGTAGAATGGGCAAAATATCGTCTGCTAGTGACCTTATCGGGAAACATCTATATGTTCCCAAGCTAGTTCTTACTCCTGACTCGGAACAAAACACTTTTGTGATTTTATATTTGTATTTATTACATGTGTCTTTTTATTAGCACATTCTTTTCTAAGAAAAATATGTTACTTTTAAAAAATAAAAAATGGGCATTTTGTCGTTTCATGAAAGAAAGTGTACAGCCCTCAACATGTACATGTATTTGGCCGTGGCTAAGCCAATATAAACTGTAAAGTTGCATCATCGGTCTGTCTGCATTTCAATATGGATTTGCACTTTAGCTTTGACTTTTTACAAATGTTGTATGGGACATGTGAATGTATTTAATCTGCAGTCAAGTGAATTTTTTTTCCTTCTCAAATCAAACATAGGTTTTGGACCAATTAGTGGCCCCTGTTCTTACACACAACTTACTGAATATACACTATACTTGCAAATTTCAGGGCAAATCTTACAGACTAACAGTAATTAAATACACAGAAAACTCATTCATTTACAGTACATTCAGACTCTCTCTCTCTCTCTCTATTTTTATGTTTTCAGTTAATACAAGAAACTAATCTGTTTTCTTTTTAATTTCTGCTTAAACGGTCACGAGAATTTATAATGCAAACATACATTTCTTACATTGACCCCATTGATCTTGCTAACACTCTAATTCCCACATTGTCCCCCACTGATCTTGCTAACACTGTAATAACGACTGTAATAATTTTAATTTGGGTGATAAAAAATCCGCTGCTTCTCTCTCTCTCTCTCTCTCTCTCTCTCTCTCTCGTTTAATGTCGCTTTTCACACCAGCGTCATCTGATAACTCACTCATTGTCAAAAATTCTGACAAGATATTGTTGTCCACCTCAACAAACTCTTAATTTCTCGGCCTAGATACCATGAAATACGCATAAACAGCTCCTCGCTATATACGGTACTCTCCCATTATCCCCTGCGCGAAAATCGGTCATTTTCATCAAATATAACCGCAAAGGCTGTAGGCATATTTTGAATAATTTAAAAATGTATAATAAACCATTCCCGTTATTTTATAAGTATACTATTATTTAATATTTTAACTGGTAAAGGCTTAGGTGTGCGATACGAAATTAACAGACTGAACCTCTGTATTGGAATTAACAGACCGAACATCTATGTCGAACACCAGATCAGTCTTATAAGATTTAAAGGGTGTGTGAACTTTCTGGAATAGTCCTAGAACGTTGATATTTAACGTCACTAATAAAACAGTCCCTCAACCCCCTGACAATATTAAAAAAAAAAAAAAAAAACTAATGAAAACTGAAGAATGAAAGCTACTTGTAATTCTGAAACACGTATGCCCCACTGTTACCAAAAGAATTTTTAAAAAATCAACAACTTAAGTGTTTATATGACAATTTAACATTACTTAAGTGTTTAGGAAGAGTTGTGATAGCAAGATTTTCTAGATCGTAGTAGCTACACTGGATTTCAGATTGACACCTTTTTGAGAGAGAGAGAGAGAGAGAGAGTTTCTACAAGTAACTAAGCAAATATAAATAAATAATAATCAAAGCGGTCGTAAGCAGATTTTATTTTCTTCTTAGATTTGTATATGACGAGTACAAAAGAAAGATGTTAAAGTCGTTTTCGAACGGATGATACAATTTACCAGGATTCAATGAAAATCATGAAAATGACTTTCAATGTTACAAGAACATTAGCTAATGGTGAAATTTGTCAAGAATAGGTTTAAACTTTATTTGCTACACTTTCATAATTATGAACGGGATAAATGAAGTTTTCAAGGCTTTACCCAAAGATTTAATAACTTCGTTTCAAACTGTCAAAATTAGTGCACAAACTCCATCTGATACACTCAAGAAACGAAAACAGTCTCGATAGATGCCGGACTATGTTTTTCCTCACGGTCCACGAACATAACTGGTTATGTTTTACATATGGTATATTGTGTTCTGTGTGGTAGTTTATTATTTTTATTCATGCCAAGCATTTGATTTTTCTTTCTGTGTCGATGATGGTGTAAACATATTTTTTTTTAAAAAAAATATTATTATTATTATTATTATTATTATTATTATTATTGGTCTGGAGACAACAGCGAACTCGGAATGAACTTAGGTGTTAATTCTTGGGCATTCAAACAAATGTACGGCAGCATGACAGTGCGATACGTAAGCGTGTAACCTATCATTTGATAAGAACATTTATTGGAGGTCAGCTATAGACTCATTCATCCCAAATAATGACCCAATCATACTGGCTAGAAGTCTAAGCTTTCGTACAGATATCTTTAGATAAGATATACATAAAGTAACTGAATCTATACCAGTGGCGTACAAATCGAGAGTATGAAAACATATATAACGTAATTGAATCTATATCACATGTGTGCCAATCGAGATGGTATGAGAACACTTATAGATAACGTAATTGAATCTTTACCAATAGTGTATAAATCTGGAGTATGAGAACACTTATAGATAACTTAATTGAATCTGTACAAATAGTGTATAAATCGAGATGGTATGCGAACACTTATAGATAACGTAATTGAATCTATACGAACAGTATATAAATCGAAAGTATGAGAACACTTATATATAACGTAATTGACTCTATACCAATAGTGTACAAAATCGAGAGTATGAGAAAACTTATTTATAACTAATACAGTTTTAGTAATAGACCTGATATTGTTGACAACGTAGAATGTTCTAGAAATGAACTTTTGACCCTCATTCTGGTCCTCATATTGCGACCAAGGTTTTTATATAAGGGTGAGGAAAACAGAAGTTATTCATCCCTATCTTCACATCAGTCTTTAGAGGAATCAATTTTAGTTGAGATCTATTTTCACTTGAGATGATCTTTTTGTTTAAATTATTCATTGGAATTACAAAGTGGAAATTGTTGTGAATTCATACAAGGATATTTTATATTATATTATTGTGATATACTAAGATTGTTGGCACATTAGCACAGACGAGACTAATGGCACATCAGCAAATTCAAGATCGGAATTCATTCGGAACACCACGGAATTCAATCAGAATATTCTGTACTGTTTGACTTGTGATATAACTTTTAGGACTGTTTGGGATTCAATCCACAATACTGTAAATTCTTTCTAAATTTTCACTTGTATTCAAGGGAAATAAATTATTTGTTGAACTTTACAACACTTGTTGCTTTTCGCTTCTTCCTGTTACTTAGTTTAAGACAAAAGAGTCGTAACAATATAAAACATTTTATACCGCTAAATTTACGGTACAATTTAAAGAACTCATAAACTGTACAAAGACAAACTACAAATATTCGACAGAAAATAGATACGGAATTTGTGGAAATGAAGGATTCATTTGAAATAATACACGGTCACACAGGAAATGACGTACGTGTTATTGGTTCAAACACTTGGATGGCAATTACATATAGATCTTAAGTCATTTATGCTGTAATGAGGAAACAACCTACGGACAGTAATTTCGTTTCATATAAGCTAATTTTAGTTTCGTTAAAGTTTATGTTTGATTTTAAATGTTAGCGGACTTTGTAGTGCAGTCTAGCGGCTTAGTTTGGGTGACGTGATTGCGTCTGGTTATTTGTGTGTGTGTGTATATATATATATATATATATATATATATATATATATATATATATATATATATATATACGTGCCAACTGTGGCAGCAATGGTGGTGTGTTAGGGAGCGGTATTGTGTGAAGATGTCCCATTGCAAGGGAAGTAGTATAACCACCCACCGGAGCAAGCACAATTTGTCGTAGTTCGCCGAACAGGAAAGGGCCAGACCGGGGAATTTAAAAAGTGTAGGGACAAGGTCTTTCGTTGACCAGAATACAGGCGCTACAAGGCTCGTACAAGAAGCGCGAAAGTCTTAAAAGATTGTGGAATAATTTCTGTTGTGCTTGTTAAATTTTATTTATTAGAAAAATAGCACGTTATTTGATCTTCACCATCTTTGTCGTCTTGAATCAGTACCAATCCCTACATCCGTCACATCGACAGGTATTTTAAGTTATTGACCGAAATTGGGAGTTAAAAGAACTGGTGTAGTCCTAAGTAGGGTCTTTAATTTTTCAAAAGTCTACTAACATTTGTCAGACCAATGAAACATGGTTTTCTTACTCATCCAATTTGTCATTGTTTCAGCAGTTACTGAAAAATTGGAGCAAACTTTCCAATAATATCCAGCCATACCTAAAAAAAATCGCATCAGTTGCTTTTTACTAATAGGAAGAGGGAATTCAGAGATGGCCTTGACCTTAACTTTTATAGGTTTAACTTTTCATTGTCCCATAATATGTCCTAACATGTAAAACGAACACGGCAAAACTCACATTTACCTAAACTGATTGCCAAATTTGCACCACTGAGTCGATCAAAGAATTTTCGAATGTTTTCCAAGTGATCTTTCCATGTGTTGTTGTAGATGTTGACGTCATCGATGTACGTATCACAATTATCTAGACCAGATGTTATCGTGTTCATTAAACACAAGAGAATTGAAGTAAACACATTTATACCAAATGGCCTCACTTTATATTGATAAAGTCCATTTGGAGTTACAAATGCCGATATTACTTTGCCCATTCCACCAGTGGAATATGCCAAAATCCTTTCAGAAGGTCAAACTTGGTGACATATTCTGCATTTCCAATTTTGTCAATGCAGTAATCAATTCTTGGCAACGGAAATGAATCTGTTTTGGTCACACTGTTCACTTTTCTGTAGTAAGTGCAAAAGCAGAAGGTAATATCTGGTTTCAGCATTAGAATACATGGTGAACTCCAGTTTACAATCATTCTGAAGCATAAAATACTGAATTTCTTTTTCAAATATTACTGTTTGAGAGGATTCATCACGTAAGGTTGCTGTTTCACAGTGTAGAATTTGCAAGTTAAACTTCATGGTAAATTGCGTTTGTTCGCATTGGAATATCTGGAAACAAGTGCTCATATTCCCATAATAGCTGTTTTAGTCTGCTTTATTCTCCATATTCAATATTTGTGAATTCAGAAGATTGGTTATCCCAAAGCCACTATAGTCCGATTTCATATTTATATGGTAAAGTTGTTTCTGTTTTCGCTTCCCAGGTCACTTACTTTCTTTTCAACTGTATAAGGACCATAATACTTACCCTGAGGAGGATTTTGAGGTATGGGCAAGAGAAGCAAATTCTGTCATCACGCTGAAAACTCATTTTCTGTGTATTTCTGTCATACCTTAATTTCATTTCTGACTGTGTACAGTGCAGGTTAGTTCTTGCTACATTTCACAAGCCTTTGACAGCTACTATTTGAAATCAAAGACGTAGTCGAGAAAATTAATCTCGAATCTTCGGTTGAAAGAACCTTCTCTTTTAAAAACTGCAATGGTCGACGGACAGTATGTCTAAAAGCTAGTTCAAACGGACAAAACCTAATGATTCTTGAACTGATTCCCTAACCGAAGACAACAGCAAACGAACACCCTCGTCCTAATCTGTTCATGTATCAAAGCAATATGACCAAATCATATTTTTCAAAGTTTGATTAAATCTTTCTAACGCCCCGTGACTGTGAGGGCGATAAGCAGAAGATTTAAACTGCTGGATGCCTACATGCTGGAAAATTCCGGAAAGAAAATTTAATCTTTGGACAGACTGAACCGATTGGGGAAGGCCCAAAAGTGTTTTAGAAAACCTAAACAACAAAACAAAGCAAAAAATCACACCCAACCCCAACATTTTCAAATGTTCTACTATGGTTTCAGATTTAATATTTCTCAAAAAGAAATTGCGTCTGTAAATCTTGTGGTTGCACATGTCATGGTCAACTATTATTGGTTGCCTGAATTGGTCTTAGGTGATGGACTGACAGTGTCTACTATTACTCTGCTAAATGGTTTGTCAAATGCAGGAATAGGTTGCAGATGAACTTTAGGTATCATAAAAAATGATTCAGTATCTTAAAGTAAGTCTTATTGACTTCGAAATGACCAGCCATGGGAGTTTAATGGACGCAACTAAGAATTTCCTGTCGATATGACTTCGCAACAATAATTTGATAGTTCAATGACCAATCGTCACCAGCGGGTACCTCAGGTGGTCTCCATTTTCTGATAAGGACCCTAGATTGGTAATTCTGTGACTTTATGCTTGCTAACAGCCCACTGAAACAAACAGAAGATTGCAGGATTGTTCATGTTCAAACAATGAGTGATTTTGTTGCCCTGATTAGAATAGATATAATGAGTAGTAAAAAGAGGATCACTGTGATCAATAGTTCTTATTTGATCAATAGCAGGAGGAAGAATGACCTCACTAAAAGACTGATCAATAAATGTGTCAGCTAAAGAAATAACGTCCTGACAAAATCATTATCAAGAGCTCATTTTGCCATAGCTCTAGTAACTGCACAAGCAGGATATAAATCATGGATTTCAATCTCAATGCGATCGACTTTCTGATTCAAGCAAGGCTTGTCAGTTACAAGTGAATCAACCACAACCATATCACCAGCTAATTCTTTGCCAACTAATAAATAAATACCCTCAATGGGAAAAGAAGTAATTTTTCTGTCTGTCATGAGACCAAGTCTGATGACACATTTACACAATGGAGACGTACGTTAACAAAGCCACACTGTAGTCCATAAATAAGTACACTGTCATTAGAATAAGATTTTTTTATAAAAAGGCAAAGTACCTGATAATAAAAGCCTCTGAGAAGCTTTTGTGTCCCTTAACATTTTAATAGGAATATGCTTGGCATTATCCCCAATAAGTGATGTAAAAACTTTTGACAAGAATGGTTAATAATTCTCTAGTTTGGGGTAATTTTCCATTAAGATATGGAGTTTTTATTCAGAAAAGTTTATTGTGACAAAGGTCAAGTGGGTGATACATATAAGGTCATTTACATCAAATTTATTCATTCCTATTATAACATCTGTCTTGTGCAATTATTTTTAGTTGTGTTCAATTGTAATTTTGAGAGGATTTATTTATTTAAATTATTCATTGAAATCACAATGTGCTTATTGATTTTTGGTCTAAATTACTATTTTGGGATTAATGTGATTTCATTCAAGGACATTCTTGATTATATCATTTTGATACAGCAAGACTGTTGACACATCAGCTCATCCAAGGCTTTTGGCACATGAGCTCATTCAGTACTATTATTCATTTGGAATACTCTATACTTTTGGACTTTTCACTTCATATTCTGTAGAAATAAATTATTTTTTGAAGTTTACCAAATTTTTGGTTTTGCTTTTTTCTGTAACTTAGTTCAAGACCATATAGTCTATGCCAATGACACTTCCATATGACAGAGTCACCAGGATCAATCCAGAACACTGTAATTAATGAGTCAAAAGGATCAATCTGGAACACTGTCAATGACACTTCCATATGAAGGAGTCGCCAGGATCAATCCAGAACACTGTAATTAATGAGTCAAAAGGATCAATCTGGAACACTGTCAATGACACTTCCATATGAAGGAGTCGCCAGGATCAATCCAGAACACTGTAATTAATGAGTCAAAAAAGGATCAATCTGGAACACTGTCAATGACACTTCCATATGAAGAGCCAATAGAACAAACAGGTATTTTAATGTATGTTGTCATTTACACACATTTAATAAAATTGTAGTCACTGACTATCCCTTGTACCTAATTATGTGACTATGACTATAGACAGGTCAGCATAGTTATTTTGGGATGCAAGTAAACCATGTAGTTGACATAGATATAATAGTAGTTCTTAACTAACCATGGTGTAGTTTGTGTTGCAATCAATGATTCACAAGGTTGATAGATTGTATTGCTATCTTTATTTCTGTTAATTACATAGTGGAAACTTGTGTACAACACTTACCACTGTGTGTGTGTGTGTGTGTGTGTGTGTGTGTGTGTGAAATTCAGAAGATGGGTGGGTAGAGTAAGGAGTGCCAATTTACTCCTTAACAATGAATACAAGTTAGGATCTTTGAAAAATATGAATGATCTCCAGTTGTGTGTTAAATCTTTCACAATTTGTTGCATTAGTTTCAATTTTACTAACAAATAAATTTTACATTGTTCCATCTGGCCCTATGCTCTGGCTCAAGGTGGACTTGAAATGAACAAAATTGTATGGAATTGATGCATGCCACTACATCAATGTCAATGAGAGATGAGGAAGGTCATCATTTCGAAATTACAATATTTGTATGGAATTTATGCATGTCACTACATCAAGGGTCAGTGAGAGATGAGGAAGGTCAACATTTCAAATGAATGCCACATTTATTATGATTTAAACTCTTTATACATTGGTCCATATTAATACTGTCATATAATGAAATAAAAAATAAAGAAAAACCTTCTGTAAGTTTATATATATATATATATATATATATATATATATATATATATATATATATATATATATATATATATATATAATTATGGATAAGATACAAAATAGTCCAATAATGGTCATGAGTACCTAATTTTATCATTGACTCCCTCTCACACCTACACATTTTACTTCTTTTGACATCCAGAAAACAGCATTTTGTCTTTCAACACACACACACACACACAGTCATGTGTAGCACTTTGATACCCAACATGTACTAAAACTTTAATATCCTCATCCTCAGGCACCACCGTTTCAAATCTACTCACTGCCGAAGGTCGTGATTTTAAACTCACAAGCCTCGGCTTCTCTCTTGTATTGCATTCATGTGATATAAAATACAATATTACATTTATCACATACCTGCAATTTGATCTCAAACTTTCTGTCTAGTATGCTATTCCGGTGATATTAAATTTAACAATGAAAAATAAGCAAATATGTAAAACGAGATAAAACAAGTGGAATATTTCTTGTTTTTGATGAATTTGCACAAGTAAAAACATGGGTGGTGCAAGTGTTTGTCTTACCTTTATGACCAATGCAATATATAGGTGACATTTTCTGGACTCAACATGAGCAGCAGGCAGGGTGAACCCTACAAATTGGTTTCGAGCAAATTTTTCGTAAAATAAAGGTTCTTACAGGGGCTGAAAAAATAAGGTCAACGACACTAAACCGAACCTTCTAACTTTTATTATTACCGTATAGTTTGAAAAAACGGATAATAAATCATTTTAGGTTAGCTCATTTTTGTTACTTTATTTTTGACTTTTTGTTTTTTATGTTATAATGCGTTTAGTTTACTCGCCGGGTCGCTCAATTTTTGTCATTCACCCTTCCTGCTGCTGTAATTAACCAAAGATTTTATCCAGACCTATACGATATCTGGATCTTGGATCATGTAAATTTATTGTAATAAATCCAAACGGAACAGCTTGTGCTTGTGCAAAAAAGTTTTTGAACTTAATCATATCCATATCTCCTGAACACCAAGTATAATAAATATTCTGTAAAGTATAATTATCTACTCCATTAAACATTACTAAAATATTGCAGTTGTCTCTGATCACTTTAGGTATTTGTGTATATCGTTGTGTAACATAAATCACGTCTGTATTCTTGTGTCTACTTCTGGAAAATATTCTAGCTGGATTTGATTGTCTGTCCAGCATAACGTCATCGTACACCACTAAATTATTAATAAATCCATATAGGTCATCTACAGATGGAGCCTCATCAATATCGGTAATAAAGTCAACAACATCATTACCGTTTTCATTCAGCAATTTTGCATTTTCATTAAAATCTTTAAGTACTTCGTAACAGTGTTGATCATCTACGGATGGTGCTACTAAATACAGTTTACTCCATTTCATCCATCGCATTATTAAATTTAGTAATAGTTGTGTTTTACCCGATTCAGATGGACCTATTATAATCATCCTTATCGAATTTGGTAATGCTGGATGATGTTTTACTGGTTCCTGTTTTCGTGTCGCCGAAAAATCAATTATATCCATATAGTAAATAATATGAGTCTATATTGTGTTCGGTGTAAAATCCTACAGCCACTGCTGAATTAACGACAATAACAACAAAAAATAAACGACGTGCTCTGACAGGCAAATGTGTAAAATGCGGTACGAAGAAATACAAATTTGTCAAAACAAAGACAGGTGGAGATATTGCCGCTTTATTAGGAAAATTACCAGGAACTCCATGGGCTAAATACCCCGGTGAGAAACAACTTTCTGGATATAATTATTGCGGTCCCGGAACTCGACTTGATATCCGACTTGATAATCAAGATCAACCAAGATCAGGAGAGCATCCAATAAATAAGATTGATCAAGCGTGTCATGTTCATGACGTTGCATATAAAAGTAAAGATTTACAACAAAGGCATCTCGCAGATGTAAATTGATTCATGCATTAAATTCTATACCTAATAATTCTGTCAGAGATAAATTAGCTAGTTTTCTAGTAAAATCCGCCATGAAAGGTAAAATAATGTTAGGGGCTGGTAATTAATTATATAAATATTATAATGGAATCCATTTATTATAGTCCAAGAGGATATTGGAGAGGCAGATCAGCTATTAGTAAATTATCTGAAGCAGCAAAAGTTTCACGTTCTGTTGCTGCAGCGTGGTTAGCACGACAGGCAATATGGCAAATTTATCTACCACCGCCTAAAAAAATTCAATATGCACATTTTGATGTCAGCGTCCCTAATGAAGTTCATCAAGCAGATATTTTATTTTTACCACATGACACCATTAAAATTGGTAGACGTCAATCACGCACATACAAATATGCATTAACTGTCGTTGATGTTGCAAGTAGATATAAAGAAGCGGAACCATTATCAACAAAGACAGCGTCTGAAGTTGCATCTGCGTTTGAACGAATTTATCAGCGAGGACCTTTGCGATGGCCACAGTTATTACAGGTTGATCCTGGCAAAGAATTTCTTGGTACAGTATTATCGTTGATGAAAAACATAACGTTAAAATCAGACGAGGACATACTGAAATTCATCGTGATCAGGCAATTGTTGAACGATTTAATCGAACACTTGCTGAGAGGTTATTTGGATACCAATACGCAAAAGAAATATCTACTGACTTTAAGTCCGGTGAGAGATCTCGTGAATGGGTTGCAAGGTTACCAAGTGTGATATCTGCATTAAATAATGAAATTACTCGTTCAACTTCCATGAAACCTTCTAATGCGATTACAAAAAAAATATATACAAATACAACGCCGTGAATCTTTCTCTCAACCAGTATTGGGTAATGTAACTGTAAGATATTTATATGAACCTGGTGAACTTGAAGGTGGTAAAAAAAGAGCAACTGATCCTATCTGGAGCGTGACTACACATACAATTTCTAGTGTGGTTAGATCTACTGGTAGACCTCCAATCTACAGATTAGATTCGAGAGCCCCTCAACGTGGATTTGTACGTGAACAATTACAGGTAATTCCTAAAGACACACAATTACCACCATATACAATTACATAACCAGAACCTCTACGTCGATTGCATTCAAGACAGGTCAGCATCACATTATTACGTGTATGACCAAGATCACTATTAATTCTGTCTACGGTAAATTGTCTTGGATTATTATTCGAATATTGCCATAACATTACTGCGTTACAACTTGCACAATGATTATTCTGTAGTTGTTTTAGTGTTATAATAAATTCAGTATCAATATCAAAGTCACGCTTATTTTTTTTTGTCACATTGCTTATAACCAGATAGTTTTTTTTCTTATTACGTCATTGCTAACAGTTTGATTATTATTTTCTGTAAAAGTCATAATAACCCTATGTAGTTGAGATATTCTTCTGACTCTAGAAACTGCGAGATAGACCAAATTCGACCATTCGATCCGATCATCTATAATCCAGATATTTGTATCAGAAATAGTTAACCCCTGTGACGAGTGAATAGTTATAGCGTATCCTAACGTCCACAGTGATTTATTCATACTCAGCGCATTCTCAACATTATTAATATCGACTAAAATAATATCATTCAAGACAAGATTCTGTATTCCACCACCAGGAATTTCAACATCAATATTCTGTCGTCGAGTATCTGCTGGGCGATAACACAAAGGTACTGGTAGATCTGGAAACTTTTCTTTATGTAACATAAATAATTTATCCTGTAGTTCATCACGAACTATCTTTCTACTTGCAACTATTAAATCAGCGGGGTTCCATAAATTTAGAAAATCATTCATAGAAGTCTCTGGAATTACTCCTCGCATTATTTCACATTGTACTCTGTCTGGTTGTAGTCTAATTAACTTTTTAAGTTCTTTCAGCGGTTCATCAATAGCTCTATAGTCATCATTTATTTCTTCATAATAATCTACGTTATTCTTCAGCCATTCATGTGGACACTGACCAATAAAGGGTGGTGGTTGACCATGAACACCACACATTATTACAGCAGTATTCTTTGTCAATAACCAATCAAGAAATGTTTTTAATATTTCTAACGACAGTATGCATATCTCGTCCCATATAATATATTTAGGTATATATTTCTCACCCATTCGTTCAGGAGTCCATGTGTCTCCACACCATCTGAAGAAACTATGATAAGTACACGATTTTGCTCCTCGCTCTTTTATTTCTCTGGCTAATTTATGTGTAGGTGTCAAAACAATTATATCTGAATTATTATTCATGAATAATTTAATCACACGCGTTGTTTTACCTGAACCACCGCATCCATTAAGATAAACAGTTTTATGTCTAGCCACGGGATCATATACAGATGGTGCTGATGACTTTGATATTTGATTATTATTTTTGTAATATATTTCCTTAATTTCAACGTCGGCAGATTCAGAATAACTAAGTATATTTTCTTGTTTTATTCTCCATGATCCCCATTCACCATTACCAAGTAGCGGTTTTAACAAATCCATATATTTTTTATTTATATAAAACGAATCCGTGGCGACTCTGACAGCATCACGACGAAATCTATTTATCATAGATAGTAGATTTATAGAAACATATGCCAACATAGATGATCTTAAATGAGTAAACTGCGGTGAGTCACCATCAAGATAACTCACAATTGTACCTAGTTTGGTTCCGTCTGACAAATAAGCATTACTCCGATTTATAAATGTATTTTTTCTGTTGTATCAGCAATTATAAAATCGAGTTCAGCATCGTCCATAATCAATCTTGTACAGTGTCTTTTATGATCATATGCTCCTCCTTGAGTAAATTTACCAATTATCTTTCTACCAAGATCTTTTGCAAGTTTCTCATCATGCTCGTCTCTGCATTTACGTATATTATTAGTAATTTTAATAATGTCATCTTCATTAAGATTAGGAAATTCTTTCCTGGCATCATCACTATTAAATCTATTTGGTTCTGGTAACCAAACTTGCTTCTGTGGACTATACGATATAATTGCTTCACTCACCTGTAAAGATATTAAAATTCCAACATCAAGCATATATCGCAATAGTACTATTGGAACCCAACATTTTTCTGAAAAATGTCTTCCAAACCAAGCATAAGTAATCGGATGGAGATTTTCTGCAAACTCAAATGATTCTACATGAGCAAATCCGGTTAAGTCAAATTCTGGTAAATGTCCGTTTATCGCAACCCTGGTCATCTCGTGTGATGGATGTCCGAATCTCTTAAAGTATTCAGAACATTCTCCGTATCCAAGAAAACTTCCAGGATAACACGCTACCATATCAACAGATATAACGTCATTATACTTATATTTAGTATTCCACAATCCTCCGTGTCCATATTCTACACAGCTTTTATGGATATCTTCAAGAAATTCCGATCGTGTTGGTTTCCATAAATTTTTCTCCTGAGCGAAATGAGCTGCTACAGATGGAACTGTAAAACAATTATTTAATAATTGTCTAACTTTGACATCGTCTAAAGTATATTCACGCGAAAGGCGTTGCGCAAGATGTTCCATTTCTACATTAAGAGATTCTGTACGGTAAATATCACCATTAGGCCGTACAAATTGATCGTAATGATCATATTCTGAACTTTGAAATAACCATACCGATACAGGATCACTTTTACTGATATTTTTGATAAAATCAAATATATGTCCATCATAAAATTTAACCGCTCTATCTCGTGGAAATATTGTTACTGCTGAGGTCCATGCATGCGAATTATGATCAATAATATCTATTGGAACTCCATTTTTTATGTATTTCGGTTTATATAAAATCTCTCCTGTCAGCGTCTTTACTGTTATTGGAAATCTTAATTTCTTTTCTAGATCAGCAACGTCTCTGATAGATGCTCCAGTATCTTTAACTGATTCTGCCCACGTATTTATTTTTTTACGTCGTAAATCTGTTAAACCATTACCACGTATCGCGTTTATGAAATGTTCTGTAACTCGTTCAGCTACACAGTTTATTCTTGACTCTGACAATCTCATAGGCTTTAGATTATTGACGTCAGGTTTATTATTCAGCGGATATATTGCATATACAACTGCAGTAACTGGATATGCACGTTCATAATATGCCTTATCAACACCGGTTAGTATTCCGGGTTTAGATTTATTATTTAAGAGAAAAATATTATTTCCTGACTGTATGGGGACTGGATCGCTCTTGTCACGAATAATCCAAGTATCTTCTTCTGTATTTACAATAAATTTTATTAAAATAAAATATTTTTGATCATCAAGGTGATTAATAATTGCGTTTCCTCGTTTGTCATTCATCATATTAGTAACATTTCCAACTCTGAATGTTGACCATACATGAGGAGCACCACTATTACGAAATTCCTTCTTGGCTTCACGAATACGTTCGGTTACATCCTCATCCGTTAATGCCAGATCTTGCATCAAAGTACTAAATTGATATTCTGATAGTCTGTCAAGGTCAAATCTAGCTCTTTTAGGTTCAATTGCCGATAATTCGTTCATATAATTAAGACAAATATTTAAATTAAAATTTTAGTATATATAATACTTGAAACAAAAAACAAATGTGCTTGGCTCAAAATTATACATACTTCTCCTTGTAATAAATCGTGCGTGAACAAATACTGCGGAAATCATGCGCAAAGTATCAAAAATGGAAGTACAGGACCAATACCATGTGTGCAATGCGGTGTTGGAGTCAGAGGAAAAACTCAATTGTGTTTAAAATGAGGCGGAAAAAAATACAGGGAACTAAAACGATATTATGACAAAAAAAATAATACATCGTCAGGTAAATCTCCTATACAAACCGTAGAAGATTATCTGGTTAGATTTCAAAACAATGATTTAGACAAATAATATTATTATATAAAATGACTCAGACAAATCAGACCCATGATGAAATGATCGACAATGATATTATAAGAGAATTAAGAAAAGAAGCATTTCGTAATAAATACGAATTTGTTAAACATCCAGTATATACAAATTATGAAGCATCCCGAGATGGTGTAATCAGACACTGTAGATTAAAGAAACCGGTTGGTAATCTTAATAATAAAGGTTATTTTACATTTCGTGCTGGAAATAAAAATTATTACTCACATATATTCATATTCGAATGTTTTCGTGGAGTAGTTAAAAATGGACTTGTAGTTGATCACATTGATGGAGATCCCAAAAATAATAGGTTATCTAACCTGCAAGCTGTTACACCTAGTCAGAATGCTGCACGTGGAAATACTGGAAGGTGTAAAGTATTTAAAAAGAGAGCTATTAAATCCATAAATGTAGAAACATACCGAGAAATAACTTTTCCATCAATGTATGCGGCTGCAAAACATTTTAGCATACATCCACAATCAGTACAATTTGTCGCAAATAAAGTATACAAATCAGCATATTCAATAAAATATAATCAGCGGGTAATATTTGAATATATCTAACTCTGTCTTCCTAACAAAAAACAAATAAATATTTTTTTTTGTACTGTATATAGTTCGACTCTATATTTTGCCATGGGTACCTTCACCGTCGCTACTCTCAGTGTCACTTTCACTTTTGACAGAATCAAATAACATAATCTTTCTTAATTGCATTACACGATTATCCACGATCTTCTTTTTCTCGTATTCACGAGATAGTTCGGATCTGATATGCAAATAGCTTTACCTGCTTTTCATTTACCACCGCCAAGGATTCTAACATAGACTGATATATTAATTTTACGAATTTATAATTGGATAGTAATGTGTATTTATTGTCGATTTTTCGTTGTTTTAATATTTCATAATCGCATAATATTTTTTCAGGATCAAGATTATCAGAGAGATTTATTCCGTTATGTTTTAATTTTTTAATAGCAGAAATAATATCATTAATGTTTTCTTGGTTCATTATATATATAAATATTTCTTTAAAATAAAAAATAATTGACATTCAAGTTTTTAACATGGACTATTGACCTTGATGTTTGGCCTAAAAATATCAAAAATAAGCAGTAGCATCCTAAGCGGTTACCCGTCACTGGACCCCCCTGATAGCCTTTGTGTCTTTCATGAGTCCTTTTTTTTGCATGATGATGTCTTTCTTATGACCGTTATTGGCACCCCATGTTCTGTTTCTATTGGCTAGCATTCTTTCTGAATGTTTCCTTGTGGGGGTCTTTCAAATGAGGTAGAGAGCTCAGGCATGCTACTGATTATTTTAGGAGGCACCTTGCATAGACACATCCCCCGGCGAATTCCTAATCGAAACGAAATATTAGAAATTCAGAGGACTGTCTAGGCATTGCGGTTTCATATAACCCCTCACCAAATCAAACCCCGGGGTAAGTGCAAAATGCACTCACCACGTGGCGTGACGTGGTGAGGGGTTCATGAAACCTCCGGGCGGTGCCCCCCAATCTTAATAAAATTGGCAACCCTTGGACCATATACCCACCCCCGCGGCCATGGGAATCGAACGACAGACCTTCAGCACCAGAATTCAAATATTCTTGCACTGAGCTATGACATTCGGTTGAGTGTATATGTTCGAGAAATTACTATATAGTATATGACTAACACGAGAGAGTATTACATTTTCTAAATAAATCAAGAAAGTTATGATTTTATTAAAATATATTCACCACTCGTATATATAAAACGATTAAAATATATTACCACTCGTATATATAAACATTACAGACACAGGTAATATACATGCCAGTCTGAGTCATACGTCAGCCAACCCCACACAAAATCGATAAAGTACATCCTGTTCCCAGTACGGCCTTATATACATATATTTTTCGTTTTAAGGTTTTAAAATTGCTATCAGAATACAACACCGTTCACATTATAGGACAGGAATATATCAAACAGGTTGGTTTTTAACAAGCCTGTAAGGATTAACAGACAGACGGACTAATACGCTTTGTTCAAAATACGTATGTACAGGTAACGACGTAGTAGTAAGGGACATAATCGTTCATTTTACTCCGCAGAGAGAGATAGCAGAGTTATCTCGCTTTATTATATATACAATTGCTTTAATCATAGGAATTGGTTATTATTAATTTTGATTAGTAATTTACCCATCAGATAAAGAAATTTCTGACTATTTCATGAATTAGAGTACCTATTTACCCATCAGATAAAGAAATTTCTAACTATTTCATATATTTACTCATCAGATTATTAAACATCAGTAAAAAAATATATTATTTCAGAATCAGATTATTTTTTCCCCCCTGATTATTTACTAGGACGTTCTACGAGCGTATGTACAAATTAATATATAACGTCTCTCCTCTAAGGTCCACAATATTGCCATCCTGATTTGTGAGTTTGAAATTCATTCTTGACAATAATGGATTATGTACACGCAGATAGACTTGACTTATTGGCTCAGATACAATGAGCCACCCGGGTGGCGCTTGAATACTTGATGAATATAATATATATCCTTGCTGGGCCTGGTTAGACTTTGAAAGATCTACGTGGTAACTGCTATCAATTATATCGCATACTAGATTCAGTGCAATGGTGGATGTTATATTAACAATACCAGGTGAAATATGACGACCTGTTCCAAATGGGTCATTATTATATCTGAGAACTGTTGGTGGCGGGATTAATTTTTTCCATGAATCACATATTCTTTTAAAGTGTTCATAAATAAGATCATTAACTGATTTCTTCAGCTCCTCAGAGTTAAATCCCGGAATTATAAATGTTGATAGTTGTTCTCGCGTAATTCCGAAATGTTTTAGAAATACTGTTGTGAAAAAGCGATTGTTTGGAACACGCTGAACTGGATCGTCTTCATTAATTATAAAAGCTGTAGTATACATTCTAAATGGTGGGAGTGCTAATCTTTTTTCTCTGTTAACAATAACATCATTCATGAACTCTAGATCTGAAGCAACTTGATTCAAATGCTGTATTGACTCAATTATTTGATTTTTTAAATCATCGTTGTAAGAAACATTAATGCTTGAAAATACATTTTGTAGATTTTTAAATACACGTTCATGCTCAGATTTAATTGTGTTAGCATATGAATTTATTTCATCAATATCAAGAGTTATTATTGTATCTTTCTTGCCGCTAATTTGCTTTGTGAAATGGAATCCATTTCTATCTATATTATGTATAGCTCCATCACCAAAATATCGTCGCCATGGATAAGCATCTTCTACTTTTCGATATTCTGGAAGTTGTATAAATTTTTTGACATCTATGACGAAGTCGGATCTCTGTGGTTCTGGTGGTGCTTGATAAGCTGGTGCAACTTCAGGCCATCCTAATACTGATCTAATCGAACTTTGATAAATATCCACAGCATAATCAGGAGAATTTATTTCAATCACCGACGATAATGTGGTTCGTAAACAGTAATTGCTATTTTTGATTCTTTTCCTGTAATAGATTTAATTCTGCGCTGGAATTCTTCATTAATCTGTTCTATTTGATAACTGCCAGTTGGAATACTAACTACTTGCCAATCGGGAGTTCCATCAAATTTATTCTTGTTTGCAAATACTAATGAATTATTTGGCTGTAGTCCACCAAATGGTTTTGATCTAATATTAGGCCAGCTATAATAAACACGCAATTGTGCTAATGCTATCTCTTTTACTGGAATTGCGGTTGGAAAGTTAACGCTAAATTCAGGATTGGTCGAACTTATTGATATCATGTGGTTTTTCACGGAGTTGTATTAGTGACGATCTGCTGAATAACTCCCTGTCTGTCATTATTATTATCATTATTATTTAATTCATTAAAATCATTAGCGATCACCTTAAAAGCGTCATCATAGGTTTTCATCATCATCGCGAATTCAGTATCGGATATTTCACCATCACTGACACACGAAGAAATATACAAAGATAGTTTAGAGTATGCCTCTGCCACTGTATGTAATTTAATCATATAATCGTGCAATTTAGCATTTGTACAGGTATCTATCTTTTTGGCTATAATACCGAGAACATCAGCAATAGTCGTTGATGCTGAAACAATAATGGTTATAACAGTAGGTGCTGTCATCGTCAATGTTGATAATAATAATCCTGTTCCAGCAATAACAGAAGAAACCGAGTAAACAACTACATCGATGACAACTATACGCCTTTTGTATTTTTTTATTTTCGTGTTATAATAATCAATAAAATTATTTAGTTTAGTCAGACGCTCACATACTTGATTGCATCTGTAACGTTGAACGTCGATGCGAGACTAAGGTTGATCCATTATACTAACAACGTCATTTAATTAAGTTTCAGTTACGAATTCTAGGCACCACCAGTAACGTCTCGGAGGTATTTCCGTTGATATTAACGTAAAGATTTCTTTGATGTTCTTGGTTAGCATCACCAATAGAGGATTATGATATACATTCGGTGATAATGAAGTGGCAGCAGTAATTTCCGAACCGTACACAGATAACCTGTATAACCCAGTTACTTCTGCGGTATGTTCGAGTGTGTTATTTTGCGGTGACCATGTTGTTGATCCTGATGCTACTGTGTACACGATATTTTTAATTTGTCCGTGTGGAATTTTAATCAGATTAGTTTTTTGAACAATATTACGTATTCCACTGACAATAACATCGAGTTTCATGTTAACGTCGGAGAGTTTTATGTCAACGGTTGGTTGTTCCCCCCAAAATTTTTTAATGGTTTTGTTTACATTTCTACGAAAATTTAAGAACGTTTCTACGTGTCTAGAAAAAGTAGCACTAAGTGTAGTCATTTCATCACCGATAGTTTTTAACGAAGTTGAAATAGGAATTTCCTTATCATCAACATACTTTTTCGTTGCAGCATCAAAATCTAATTCCGGTGTGCTAAGATTATTAATGCCGTTATTATTCATATTAAGAAATGCACGCATTATACCGCCGTTGGCCAATACGTATTTAGATTCTTGATCGTCGACATATTCCTTTGTTGCGGCGTCTGTATCTGCGACTGGGTTTCCAAGGTCTATAATTTTATTTTGATTCATAATAATGCTACCCCTGAATGAATCACCAGCTTTCTTAATATAATCGCTGACTGACGTACCGGAATCTTGTATTTTACCCTGATCAGTAAAAGTAACTATATTATTAACAACCGCGGTGGGAATTTGTACAAGTACATTTGACAGTTGTATATTACTAGTTTTTAATCGTCATTGTTTATCCTGAAAAACAACTACTTCATTTTGATCCACACTGGTTATGTTTAATAAATCATCAATCTCATTTCTGAGCTGATCGAGAGTTGCGTATTTAGATAAATCAGCTTGCTGCTGAGCTTTACCACGAGAAGATCTTCCGTAAATGTCCACCATTATTATTTATTGATATCTGTTTAAATGTGACAAAGTAGTATATTCAAACACGACTTTGTGAGGTGGTTTTGTTGATTTTGATATAGCATCAAGTACATTAAGTACTTCTCGACCACATATTGGTGGATCAGTTAATGTTTGTGTTGGTAACGTTGAATACCATAATGGAGTACTTTGATAGCCGCTAATATACTTTAAGAATTCTTTTGGTGGAGCTAGTCCATATGAATCAAAATAAATAATTCCACGTGGATCAATTGCATATCCAACCCAATGTGTGCCTGGACCAGAGTTTTCATCGAGATTAATAATACCTGTTTCAATATTGTTTGGTTGTTTTGGTAATTGATCACGCATAAAAACTCCTCTAAAATTTTTTATTTTTAATTTTTTAGCAGCATCTAGGAAATCAAAATTGGACATAGGAGATATCAGTAAACTGTCCATGGTAATCTTAGGCCTTTTCCGTACCATGAATGTGGAGTCCCTGGTAATCTTAGACCCCTTCCCTTTTTTTGATTCCCTTTCCTGTTGCTTTCTTTAATGCCATTCCAGCAGTGGTTCCAACAGCGCCTAATGCAGCTGCTTTTGCAACAGCTGGGGCTGCAGCGGCAATTAATGCTGGTATAGCAGCAAGAAGTGGAAATATACCACCCATCTTAATGATGTCTTTAATGGCACCCGCAGAAAGATTAAGTTTTATACCTTTATTTGATTTTTTGGCTTCATTGAAATGCCTGAACTGACGTTCTGTAAGAGATAATTTATTTGAACCGCTCATCTGATCTTTCTTTAGCAATATTTTTAATCCACAATCATTTTTTGATGCTGATTGTATCCTTTTAATCTGACCAGGAGTCAGACTAACACTAACGTGATTATACGACATGATAATATTCATAAACGATCTAATTACATGTTTTCTACTGGAGCATCAACGACTCTCATTCGTCCACCAACACCTTCAAGTAACATTGATTTATCGCTGAGTATAACAGCAATTGCTCTGTAATTGCAATGGCTCCTATTGTCACACGAGCTCGAAAGTATATATCGACTACTGACTGTCTGGTTAAATCTAAATGTTCGAGCGAAAAGTAATAAATCGGATATAGGGTTGTAAACTACAATTGTGATATTTGTAAACCAGTATCAATATTTTGATCACGTCCCATGAACATCATCAGACGATGATATGCACGTGCTACATGAATTTGATCGAAATTCAGTAATATATCCTCAGATGGTTCTTGATGTCCATTTATTCTTAAAGAAACCTCGGAAACACCAAGATTGTCAAATATCATAATACTACGTAGTTGATTATCCACCCGTGCAGCATCTTGAAGCGCAATAAATATATGTCGTTGCGCAGAAACACCTAGCTGAGAAGCTATTTGCCATGTAAATAAACCATTAATATTACTCTGGATAGCATCTGTGGTCATTGTTAACCATGACAACGCTGATTTACCACCTTGACTCATAAAAGCAAGTAACCGATCTTCTTCAGGTATTGTTGGAGTCATCACCGGCATCCACAATGAAAGTTTTGTCAGAATTACTCTACCAGCATCACCAGCGGGTCGCCATATTGCATCATTGTCAGTTGCTTTTCGTGCGAGTACAACTGTGTGCTTAGCTCCGAAAATGACTTTTCTGACATTTCTACAAAATCCAAAGATATGCGATAGTGGAATGGCACATGAAAATGCTCTTCTTCCACCACGCAACATTGCTCGACGTGATCTAAATCCTAAGTTAAAATCTGGATCTACATTAATAATCATACTTTGTACATCCGCATCGGCGTTTCTAGCAAAATTTCTTGGTCGTCCTATTTCATATTGTCGATGCTCTGGAGAATCAGTTGTATCATTTGCAAACATCATTGATGGACCAGTTGATCTTGAATAATCGTCGCTGTATCTTGCAAGACCTAATATCGTTGTAGCAACATCAACGTCCTTCTGAATTGATTCAATATTTTTACCATCAATCATGTACGTTGCGCTATCAAATAACGCCATAATACCATTATTAACAAAACCGACACTAACATCGTCTCCATATGCTACTGGTGCTGCAGGATTAGCGATATTTAAAATTTCACCTTTAACCTCAATAAAAGCCTCAGCGGGTAGGAAATACCTACTTGTATCCTGAACCTGTAGTTCAATTCGTCCACGCTGATCTGGAATTCGAGCGTCATAAGAATAATATTGATAATCACGCACAGACTCATCTTTGAGTACTGGTGCGTCCATGTCGAATGCGGGGTCAGATATGCGCTTAAACATATTTATTATAATCATTATTGTCTAAAACGAAGACCACTTCCTGCTATCAGACTAGCGGTTATATTTTTTTCTTTTTCTAACATTGGTACATCAGCCAACTCTGCTAGTTTTTGATTAGCAACTTGATTTATTATTTTACTGACATTTGCAGGCATTACTTCAGTAATAGGTAATTTTACCGGTGGTTGAGGTTTTCGTCGTATTAATCGTGCTAGTCTATCTTTGATTGCTGAAAATGCTTTACTGGCAACATCACCAACAGCACCAATACCTTTTTCACAAACAACATCAATAGCTTTCATACCAAGTTGCTTTGCGATCGGTATTGCTTTTGGGGCTATCCTTCTAAATAGACCCTGAACAACATCACCTAGTCCATCTCCGTAGGTTGTTTTGTATATTGGTAATCGTGAATTTATTACCCTGACCATGGTTGGTCCACGTTGAGTATTATGTACGATCATTTTATTATAGTAATTGTATTTAATTACGTACTTAGTCACTATAGTAGTCATCGGCAATTTCATTACAGTAAAACCTGTTATGAGAGACCGCCCCTTCTGCCAACAAAAAGTGGTCTCTCAAGACAGGTGGTCTTTCATAGCAGGTTTGTACAAAAATACGTTTCCAAGGTCCAGTTTCAGAACAGTTTCAAAAAAATAACCACAATCACTGTACATATATTCTATTCTTTATTAGCAGTTGTTGCTAAAATATTGTATGCATTCATCTACAAACAAAATTATATTGTAATAAAGATATATTTCTATCATTAAACATGAAATCACATTTACATTTGAAGATCACATATTTTAGCACATGAAATTGTTTCTGAATTACTCGTTTTCCTTTATAACAACCTAAATTTGTTTTACCAATGTTTAAACCACTTTTTTGCGAGTGGTCTGCACTTTTTCACTTCTTTCAGTTACAATAATTATTTTCTCCAGCATTAAAATTTGTCTCTTTTTAGTTGGAAGTTCGTCCATTGTTATTAAAATTATTAGTGCTCAGTTGTAATATCGAACGTAAAGACGGCGGCTGTGGGAAAATATGAAAACTCTATTCATGTGCAATGCACATCTAACAATTAATGAAATAAAAAGAAACAATTATCTCATCCAGAAACAGGACCATTTACTCAGTGATAAAAGTCAACGGCTTCATTCAAAGATAACATACAGGGATTAACTCTATAAGCAGAGTGTGTAACCCGGTCGCACCAACTTGAATAGACGACAGCTTTGTGATTGGGATGTCATCACTTAGCATGGGGGGGGGGGGGGAACAAACATCATAAGTCTTGAGCACTATCAATCGAATCCCGCAAATGATTCTCTCTTGCTGGTTTAATAGACAATGACCTTATTCACCCCCGGCAATACCGATAAAATCGAGACAAACAATATACGCGGCCACTTTGTCAACTTTGGCATTTCAACGGCATTTCATGACATGTACATTAGCCTGGTTTACGGACTGTAGCATCTATCACGGGTAGCAACAATCCTTTTTTTAATATTCCTTTTATATTTGTCTTTGATCAGAACAATCTATACTAATCAATCGGTCGTTGTAATAACTGATTGCATAAAGGTCACTGGTGTTTGTCTGTTCTCGCGATACAGTCGTCATAGGGATGCTAGGACCTACAACGGCCGGGAAGCAAGTTAAGTGCGGGAATAATTAGTCTGGTTCCCTGCTCTTTATGCTCTCTGCGTTCCTCACCCCTATACGAATAACCGAGAACAACACAGGAGCATACGAAGCAGGGAACCAGGCTAGGAAATAATCTACATATACTTTAGTCTGGTTTGCGACAGAAACTATAAATCGCTATAAGCCTAGCTAAAAAATTCAGAGATCGGTAGGCAGCCTATTGTTTAATTTTTATTTTTTTTATTTTTATTTTTTATATTTAGAACGGTATGAGCGGTCGTTTTTACAGGGATTAAATAAAGGTTGGTGGAGTTTATCCTCGTTTTTTTGTGATGCGGTCGTTCATAGCAGTGTCGAAATGCATATTTTGCCAAGAAATCGCGGTCGCTGGTCGCGTTCAGCAGGTGGTCGCTCATAGCAGAGCGTTTATATAATAAAATCGATCCGTGCATTACGATTGTGGTCGTACATGACAGGTGGTCGCTCATAGCAGAGGTCGCTCAAGACAGGTTCTACTGTAATAAGAGACTGATAAACATCAACGTCCATGATACCGCCTGTAAATAATCGTCTGCAAATATCGGCTGCTTCATTAATTATTTCTGGAGAATTATTACCAGCTCGTTTTCCTCCGATGAGGATTTCTAGTCGATCAACGTCAGAGATAACGTTATTTGGACATAGAGTAAAATTACCTCCAGTAGAGAGACCGCTTCCAGTATAAGGTTTTATAAAACTCAAAGAAAACAATTTTTCTCTCTCTTCTTCTTCTTCTTTTTCTCCTTTTTCTCTTCTCCTTTGTTCTTCCCACCAGTAATCATAGTCTTCTGTACTAATGGGAGCCTCTAGCCGTTTTTTCTCCTCCTTTTTGTGTTGTTCTGGATATTGTCGTGCTTGATGTAGTATTTGTTGTATTGATGGTGATGATAATTGTTGTTGTTGTGATGGTGATGATAATTGTTGTTGTTGTGATGGTGGCGATACTTGTTGTGATGGTGGCGATACTTGTTGTTGTGATGATATATCTCCAAATAATGAACCTTTTTTAGCTTTTTCGACTTGTCTCATAAAAGTTTCAAAATCATTCTTATATTTATTAGTGATTCTAGATATACCACAAGATTGTCGAAATATAAAAGAAACCCAATTGTTTTCAAGAACATTAGCGGTGTCTGGATCTAATAATTTATCACGTTGCGAATACCCTGTTGCAGCGACCGCAACATCGTTTTCTTTAAGTAGTCTACGACCATATTCGGTTAATTGGGCTGGTTTTTGTTTTTGTTTTGGTTTTGGCGTAACAATATCTATTACGTCACCGACATCCTCACGAACTTTGTCAATGCCCTCGAGTACTTGTTTACTTCTTCTTGTAATTGTGGTTGAGCAGCAGCTATTTCAGCTGGAAGTTCTCGTAGAATCTTTTTTGTTTTCTTAGTTCTTTCTGCTATTTTTCCAGTTGCTTCAGCAGTTTTCTCTAAAACAGGAAGAAGAGGTTTAGTTATCTCTGTAATAGGTTTAAATAATTGTTTTGTATCCTCTTCAAATTCAACATGAGATTCCTGACGTTCTTGTAATTGTTGCTTGACAGCATCATGAACAGGTAAATATTTTCTAATTGCTTCTAGTCGCTCTCTTGCTAATCTAGCTGAATGTGGTTCGCCTATAACGACCATTATTAATAATATTTATACTGGCTGTTTAATTTATAGCAGCAGGAAGGGTGAATGACAAAAATTGAGCGACCCGGCGAGTAAACTAAACGCATTATAACATAAAAAACAAAAAGTCAAAAATAAAGTAACAAAAATGAGCTAACCTAAAATGATTTATTATCCGTTTTTTTCAAACTATACGGTAATAATAAAAGTTAGAAGGTTCGGTTTAGTGTTGTTGACCTTATTTTTTCAGCCCCTGTAAGAACCTTTATTTTACGAAAAATTTGCTCGAAACCAATTTGTAGGGTTCACCCTGCCTGCTGCTACATGAACTATGTCAAGCTCAGATGTTAATATTCAAATGCTCACCCATCTGGTGATGATCCAGGTCAAGGTCACTAACCTGGAGTGACATTGCCTATTTAAGTCAAACAGTCACATACAGACATACTAGTAATGCTAGAATATTCAATGTAGTCTTCATTTCTACTGATGCATAGGACAAAGCAATTTTTATCCCACTATCACATTTACACAAAAGATGTCTTAATTTTATTGCAACATTTATTTCCTACCCTCATGGGATGAATGCGATATATGTACAATACAATATTCATGTTGGTTTTAGTTTGTTTTTTTTTAATCTTCGATCAAAAATGATATTTGTCATTTCCATTTGAAAACGAAACACATTAAGCAGTATTTCAACAAGTACAAATATATCTACAGCATAATGTATCTACAGCATAATGTATATACAGCATAATGTATATACAGCATAATGTATCTACAGCATAATGTATATACACCATAATGTATCTACAGCATAATGTAGCTTACAATGATTTATAATGATATTCCTTGAGTAGTCTGCAGTAAACAAATGGTCTGGGGAAAAAAAAACCCCCATAAATATCGCTTACTATATTTTTAAAATTTGAAAGTTGGCAATAGTAAGGTTTCCTATAAAGTCAATTTAGCAACCATATTGGAAGTCAGATTTTCATGCATGATATACCAAACATCATAAGAAGTCTTTCAGTGAAAACCCCATGTTGACACAATGATGCACTCAGGAGGAGAACTGATAATATTTTGGATGTGCAAGTGGCATCATTTTCATTTAGGACCAACTAAACATCATTAAGCATCCTCTAGTGCAAACCTCATGGCATTATTACTTTTCAATCTGGAGGAGTAGCAATGATATGGTTATAAAGATGTCTGCTGTTGTTGTTACGTATATGTAATTTAATTACTTGTGTGTTAGTTTTAAGTTTCTTTTTTATTTTTATTTCATTACATGTTATTGTAATGATAACTTTATTCCCTGGATGTGATATTTTTCCAGAAAATACAGTTCAGTTCTTTTAAACCTGATACATACGCAGTTTGTAGAAACATTGCATCTTTTGTTGACCTAGATTTCAGGGCCAGTTTAGCTCTGTTGTAAACAACTTTTTTTATTTTTTTTAATTATTGAATCTTATAGTAAGATTTGTTCAGTACAGTCGAATCCATACATGGCCTACATAATAATTGACATATGATGTTACTACATTTCTTGAAAGAGAGTGATCGTGTGACCCTATCACGTGGTCCATTCTGCATTGTAGTTGGAGTTAAAGTGATGTTTCATAGTTTTCTCTAGTCAGTCGTAATTCATACCTTTGGGCTCAAAGATATTATTTTGTTGTTGCCAGTTTGATTTAAATTTTTCTATTTTTTGGGAATTAATAATTTATTTACCTTGGAGAATACTAGTGCTCATCATAATTCTTGGACAAAGACATTTACTGAAAATTATTCGGAATTCTAAAGCTGGAATATTATTTTTGGTGATTCAACAAGAAACTGTTGACATGACAACACAAAACAGGTTATAGAAGATGTCATTGCCTTCCATCTTGGAACTTCATTGGGATTCGAACTTTGATTCACTTAGAACTTTTTAGTGATAGAACTTATATTTTTAATTACTGGATTAATTTTTGGATTTGATTCATAAACCATAAGTCCTTTTTCATATTTTTGCCTTGTTTTCTATGGAAATAAATTATTCTGTTAAACTTTACAAAGCTTGTTGGCTTCACTCTTTTCTTTGTTACTTTTGTACGAGCCTAGACACGTAACAATGTGGCCACATTGGATGTTCAAGCATCAACATTTTCATTTGAGGCTAATCAGAACATGGGATAAATACATGTGTATAAAGTTTCATAACAATCAAGAAGGTAGGAAGAGTACTGATTACAAACTTGTGCTAATGAAAGGAAGGACAACAAACAGACCATCCGATGAATTTTCTGGCCCATGACCAACAGACCTTACTACTATTATTGTTATTGTTATTATTATTATTATTATTATTATTTTCAAACATAATGGCAAAAAATGTTAAAACTTTGTTGGTTCTTCACATTCTAACTTTTATGATTTTGTTCAGAGCAATTTATGTACATTATGTTTTACTCACTTTCAAATACTCTAATAACATTTGATTTTGTACTGTACATGATTCAACAAAACTTGGTGAAGATTACAAATGAACACACTCATTACATCAAACTGTAATCATTCTAAAGTTACTAACACACTCATTACATCAAACTGTAATTATTCTAAAGTTACTTATACTTAAAACTACATTAATGTGAGAAATTATGTATAAAAATGTTTGTCATTTGAAATTGTCCTCAAACATAGAGAATTAAAAGCATCAAGGAAATTAAACATAATGTAGGGTGATTACTTTTATAATTTGAGCAACAGATTAAATTCCCCACACCTGGAATAAAACTGAATTTCAGTATGTCATGACTGTTGATTCAATCAGCAGCACTACAGGACTAACGACTTGTCTCCCAAAACATCATGAGAAGAAATTGCATCATGCTCAGATGGACTATTGACTACTGTCACTTCTGCACTTCCGACTGAATACCTCACCTTCTTATCTACCGGAAGTTTGTATAATCTGTAGGCAGTTATGAAGGCAAACATAGAAAATGCCTTCATAACAATGAACAAAATGAAAAAGTTTCGACTCATGTTAGAGTTGTTGTAAATCCAGCATGAAGCTTTCTCACTACAGTTTTCTCGCCAAATAACACATGTACTATCTATCACCACACCAAAGAATATAGGTCCAGGTACAGTTCCTGAAAGGTAAAGTATATCATTTAGAGTTCATGTCTAAACTCCTTTCTTGTCCTTAAATATAAATAAATAAAACAAAATACATTTTGAAAATCTTAATTTGCAACCTTCAAAGCTATATGCAAAATTATTTTGCAACAGTACTGTATTTTCTACAAAATAGTTTTGCTGTTAAAAATGATTCAAGAGGCAAACATCAAACTAAAATATGCTCATAAAACACAAATGCCCCTCTACTGTTTCCTAAACAAGAGGCTTAATCGCACTAGCAAATAGTTGAAGAGACAAGGTTATACTTTATTTGACCTTCCACTTCATTGATGGGATAAATCTTACTGTTTTATTCATCATTGTTGCTACTGTAGTGAACATTCAAAGTTCTGTCTCAAGGTGTTTTTTTTACTGATCAAATGATTGTAATTATCATTTATATCACCCATACCAAGATAAATAAAATGCAAATTATATAGCTATAATGTACATACTACACGACTGTATAATATATGCTCGCTATGTCATTAGAAGTTCAGTATGAAATATAGCTGCACTAATTCTCATTAAAAGGGATCAAATGAATATTCATCATGATGAATTGCAGTAATCATTCCAAATATGGACACAACAAAGAATTCAAAAGTACCTTCTAGCATCACAAAGACAGATTTTCTATCTTGTACAAAACTAAATGTGATTGATGATTCAACACTCATTCTAATCTTGTATTGCTGCCATTTTTATCCATTGGGCAAACTATGAGTCACTTTATGTCTACCTAACCAGTAGAAGAACTATGAACCACTTCAGGCCAGTCTTACTTAGTCTAACCTAACAGATGAACTGTGAGGTACATTATGTCTACCTAACCCAGTAGATGAACTATGAGTCACTTTATGTCTACCTAACCCAGTAAATGAGCTATGAGTCACTTTATGTCTAGCTAACCAAGTAAATGAGCTATGAATCACTTTATGTCTATCTAACCCAGTAGATGAACTATGAGTCACTTTATGTCTACCTAACCCAGTAAATGAGCTATGAGTCACTTTATGTCTACCTAACACAGTAAATGAACTATGAGTCACTTTTTGTCTACCTAACCCAGTAGATGAACTATGAGTCACTTTATGTCTACCTAACCCAGTAGATGAACTATGAGTCACTTTATGTCTATCTAACCCAGTAAATGAGCTATGAGTCACTTTATGTCTACCTAACCCAGTAAATGAGTTATGAATCACTTTATGTCTACCTAACACAGTAGATGAGCTATGAGTCACTTTATGTTTACCTAACCCAGTAAATGAGCTATGAGTAACTTTATGTCTACCTAACCCAGTAAATGAGCTATGAATCACTTTATGTCTACCTAACTCAGTAGATGAACTATGAGTTACTTTATGTCTACCTAACCCAGCAGATGAACTATGAGTCACTTTATGTCTACCTAACCCAGTAGATGAGCTATGAATCACTTTACATCTACCTAACCCAGTAGATGAGCTATGAATCACTTTATGTCTACCTAACCCAGTAGATGAACTGAGTCACTTTATGTCTACCTAACCCAGTAGAGGAGCTATGAATCACTTTATGTCTACCTAACCCAGTAGATGAGCTATGAGTCACTTTATGTCTACCTAACCCAGTAGATGAGCTATGAATCACTTTATGTCTACCTAACCCAGTAGATGAGCTATGAATCACTTTATGTCTACCTAACCCAGTAGATGAACTATGAGTCACTTTATGTCTACCTAACCCAGTAGATGAGCTATAAGTCACTTTATGTCTAGCTAACCTAGTAAATGAGCTATGAATCACTTTATGTCTAGCTAACCCAGTAAATGAGCTATGAATCACTTTATGTCTACCTAACCCAGTAGATAAAATCTGAAGTACATTAGGTCTGAGCCATTAGATGAACTATGAGCTATTCCATGTCTATTGAACCCAGCAGATGAACTATGAACTATTCCATGTCTATTGTACCCAGTAGATGAACTATGAACTATTCCATGTCTATTGTACCCAGTAGATGAACTATGAGCTATTCCATGTCTATTGAACCCAGCAGATGAACTATGAACTATTCCATGTCTATTGTACCCAGTAGATGAACTATGAACTATTCCATGTCTATTGTACCCAGTAGATGAACTATGAACTATTCCATGTCTATTGTACCCAGTAGATGAACTATGAACTATTCCATGTCTATTGTACTCAGTAGATGAACTATGAGCTATTCCATGTCTATTGTACACAGAAGATGCATGATCAGCTATTCCATGTCTATTGAACCCAGTAGATGAACTATGAACTATTCCATGTCTATTGAACCCAGTAGATGAACTATGAACTATTCCATGTCTATTGTACCCAGTTGATGAACTATGAACTATTCCATGTCTATTGTACCCAGATGATGAACTATAAACTATTCCATGTCTATTGTACCCAGTATATGAACTATGAGCTATTCCATGTCTGTTGCACCCAGTAGACGCATGATCAGCTATTCCATATCTATTGTACCCAGTAGATGCATGATCAGCTATTCCATGTCTATTGTACCCAGTAGATGCATGATCAGCTATTCCATGTATATTGTACCCAGTAGATGAACTATGAACTATTCCATGTCTAATGTGCCCAGTAGATGAACTATGAGCTATTCCATGTCAATTATACCCAGTAGATGCATGATCAGCTATTCCATGTCTATTGTACCCAGTAGATGCATGATCAGCTATTCCATGTCTATTGTACCCAGTAGATGAACTATGAACTATTCCATGTCTATTGTACCCAGTAGATGAACTATGAACTATTCCATGTCTATTGTACCCAGTAGTTGAACTATGAGCTATTCCATGTCTATTGTACCCAGTAGATGCATGATCAGCTATTCCATGTCTATTGTACCCAGTAGATGCATGATCAGCTGTCTATTGTACCCAGTAGATGAATGATCAGCTATTCCATGTATATTGTACCCAGTAGATGAACTATGAACTATTCCATGTCTAATGTGCCCAGTAGATGAACTATGAGCTATTCCATGTCTATTATACCCAGTAGATGCATGATCAGCTATTCCATGTCTATTATACCCAGCAGATGCATGATCAGCTATTCCATGTCTATTGTACCCAGTAGATGCATGATCAGCTATTCCATGTCTATTGTACCCAGTAGATGCATGATCAGCTATTCCATTTCTATTGAACCCAGTAGATGAACTATGAGCTATTCCATGTCTATTATACCCAGCAGATGCATGATCAGCTATTCCATGTCTATTGAACCCAGTAGATGAACTATGAGCTATTCCATGTCTATTATACCCAGCAGATGCATGATCAGCTATTCCATGTCTATTGTACCCAGTAGTTGCATGATCAGCTATTCCATTTCTATTGAACCCAGTAGATGAACTATGAGCTATTCCATGTCTAATGTGCCCAGTAGATGAACTATGAGCTATTCCATGTCTATTGTACCCAGTTGATGAACCATGAGCTATTCCATGTCTATTGTGCACAGTAGATGAACCATGAGCTGTTCCATGTCTATTGTACCCAGTAGATGAATGATCAGCTATTCCATGTCTATTGTACCCAGTAGTTGCATGATCAGCTATTCCATTTCTATTGAACCCAGTAGATGAATGATCAGCTATTCCATGTCTATTGTACCCAGTAGTTGCATGATCAGCTATTCCATGTCTATTGTACCCAGTAGATGAATGATCAGCTATTCCATGTCTAATGTACCCAGTAGATGAACTATGAGCTATTCCATGTCTAATGTGCCCAGTAGATGAACTAGGAGCTATTCCATGTCTATTGTACCCAGTAGATGAACCATGTGCTATTCCATGTCTATTGTACCCAGCTGAGGAACAATGAGCTGTTCCATGTCTATTGTACCCAGTAGATGAACCATGAGCTATTCCATGTCTATTGTACCCAGTAGATGAATGATCAGCTATTCCATGTCTAATGTGCCCAGCCGATGAATGATGAGCTGTTCCATGTCTATTGTACCCAGTAGATAAACTATGAGTTATTCCATGTCTGTTGTACCCAGCAAATGACCTATGGTACACTTTATACCGATCTTACCCAGTAAATAAACCATGAGACAATTCATACTTTACTTACACAGTGGACAAACTATAGGCATCTGCAGCCCTAACTAACCCAGGAGAAGAACTTTAAGCCAATTTAGGCTTGATCTATGCACTAAACAATTTATGAGTCACTTACGGTCTAACACACCTGGTGGACAAAATATGACTGACTCTAAATCCAAATTACCGAGTAGATTATCGGAGCTACTTTAGGCTTTACTTTATAAGAGAATGAACCATGTGCCACTTCAGACTTAACTTATCCAGTAGACAGTCACAGAAATGAGCCACTTCAGGCCTAATTTCACCAGAAGACACACTCTGAGTCACTTTATAACTAGCATACCCTGAAGACAAACTTTGAGTTACTTCAGTCTCCATTTAACCAGTACAAGAACCATAGCAACTTCAGACTTAACTTATCAAGTATGTGGGTATTGATCTACTTCTGGCCTAACTTGCCGAGTAAACAATTTATGATCCACTTCTGGCCTAACTTACCAAGTATACAATTCATGGTCCACTTCTGGCTTAAATTACAGAGTATACAATTTAAGGTCCACTTATGGTCTAACTTACAGAATATACAATTTTAGATTCACTTCTGGCCTAACTTACAGAGTATACAATTTAAGATCCACTTCTGGCCTAAATTACAGAATATATGATTTATGATCCACTTCTAGCCTAGCTTACCTGAGTATACAATTCATGATCCACTTCTGGCCTAGCTTACCTGAGTATACAATTCATGATCCACTTCTGGCCTAATTTACCAAGTATACAATTCATGATCCACTTCTGGCCTAATTTACCAAGTATACAATTCATGATCCACTTCTGGCCTAATTTACCAAGTATACAATTCATGATCCACTTCTGGCCTAATTTACCAAGTATACAATTCATGATCCACTTCTGGCCTAATTTACCAAGTATACAATTCATGATCCACTTCTGGCCTAATTTAACCAGATGACAATCAAATATCTCCTTAAGGCTATAATACCCCATGACTATATATCACATAAAACTTTACTTACCAAGTAGATGATCTATCATCCACTTCAAACCAACTGACAGAAATGTCAAATCATCAACCAATCCTGACTTGACATCACTCAGCAGATATGTGACTAACTTCAGGCAGGCCTAATTCTGACGACAAACGAACAGCTTAAAATCTAATTTATTCAGTAAACAAACACTGAACTGTGTTAGAGATAACTTTCTCAGCAGATGAACCATGAACCACTTCTGGCCCAACTTATCCAGAAGACAAACAAAAGGGTCACTTAAATCCTAACTTACCCAGAAGTTTACCTATGAGACATTATAGCCCTAACTTGCTGATGACATGAACTTTATGCCATCAGAGACTTAAGTTACCCAGAAGACAAATTATAAATTATTTCAGACCCAGTGAATGAGCTATAAACCACTTCAGTTCTAACTTACCCAAAATACAAACCATGGACCACCTAAAACCTAACTTGCCCAGTAAATGAATAATGAACCATTTCAGACCTAACTTTGCCAGAAGATGAATTATGATTCACTTGAGGCCTTACTTATCCAGGATATGAACTATAGGTCACTTGAGGGCTGATATAACCAGGAGATAAACTGCAAGCCACTTGAAGCCTGACTTACACAGGAGATAAACTGCGAGTCACTTGAAGACTGACTTACACTGGAAATGAACTGCGAGTCACCTGAGGTCTGATTTACACAGGAGATGTAATGTGAGTCACTCAAGGCCTGACTTACACTGGAGATGAATTGTGAGTCACTTGAGGCCTGACTTTAATAGGAGATGAACTGTGAGTAACTTGAGTCCTGACTTACACAGGAGATGAACTATTAACCATTTGAGACCCGACTTACCCAAGAGACGAACTATTAGCCACTTCAGACCTATCCCCGTAGTCCTTTGACTTTCATGAATACATCTGGAGTAGAAATAATCATTGTTTAACTTGTTGTTTGGCAATTTGTTTTTATCATAATATTGATTTTTAATTTTGAGGAAGACATAACACATCATATATTGTCATAATAATGAAATACAGATGATTTTTTATTAATCCTAATTTTTAATAGGTAAAAGATATACTCCAAGGGAGGTAAGTAGAGGACAAACAGAATATCAGATTCAGATTGTGAGAAAATCATTTCCATGTAAACATAAAATTATCTGATTTGAAAAGTAGAGGTAAACAAATGTTGGAAAAAATGTAAAAAAATTAGTATCAATTTATCATAATGCAATAGAATTTACACATACTATGCCTTGGAATATATGAACAACAGCAAAAATCTGAATTTTATCATTCCATTTTATATGCTTTAATGATGAATAATGCTGAATATATTTTGTGTAAACCAGATTTAACTAACCATAAAAATAGGCAAAGATTATGAAAATCAATTCAGGAGAAGTAACAATTCAACTGAATTTGGATATCTACCTTAGAGTTGCTGAAACCACGGGTGGTGATGGCACGAAAGTGAGAAAAATTATCAAGAAGATGAACGGAAGAAACATGTACAGCAAATGACAGTCTGATTCACACTTTCCTACAGCCACTGTAGATGAATTGGTGATGGGATCAACAGGAACACACGTACACTGGCTGTAGAACTGAAATTAGTAATGACGCTTGCAAAAAGAGGACAGAAAATTTACCAGTGAGTACATGTTTCCTAGTGAAGAAAAATGAATTTCTTGAGAAAAAGTTAAGGCTTGTACAAATAAAACCAGTGAACAAAGAGAACCTAGTTGTTTTATGAAAAGCCCATATGTATAAAAGAAATAAATTTAGCAAATGTTTTCTAACGATGAAAAAACTTTAGACCAAAAAGGAAAAAGGTATTTGATGACAGAAGATTTATTTGTTTTGATGTAATTCTTCATTCCCTTCCTTTTTAGTTTTATAACAGTTATGGGGAACAGTTACTGATAGAGAGACATAACACATTTCCATAACTTCAATGAAGTTGACCCAAACAGTCACTGTTCATTAAGTAAATTTTGTACTATGGAGTGTTGCAACATCTGAGCTCTCCAAACAAAAAAGCTGATACAGTCTACTGCATCACAGATAAATAATACCATCTACTGGACCTATGTACCAACAGCAAAGAAACAAGTCATGGTATTTTGTCAAGGCATTTGCCACAACAATATACAAAGGTCTGTAAACGAAAACCTTGGCATGGAACACATTTTAAAAAAATACTAATAATTGATCTCTCACACAGCCAGGATTTACTAACAAAAATTTAATCACAACAATTAAATAATGATAAATTAAAATTTGATTTGTTTTATATCTTGTAAAAATGTATGCAATTTAACATTTTACAGAAGGAAGATAAGTAAATCAAATTTCATCAAACGCATTTTGTTTCAATATGATGGCTATAATCTCCTACTGTCTAAAATTTTCACAATGGTTGTCATAGCTTTGAATTCATTCTAGTAGTTCAACAGTACTTGATGGACAGCTACAACACATTTTATTTACAAAATATATTATCCCCAGTAAGGGCTGGCATAAATTTCTAACATCCATTATCATCTTGTGACTTGTACAAATTTAATGATACTGGCCTGAAATTCTGTAATTTTGTAAAGTGTCAATAACTCTAAGGATGTCAAGATTCTGAGATGAATGTACAGGAAAGGAAAGGGAAGGTAAAACACCAACATATCCTTTGCCTATCCATCACAGGACTTGAAACTCTAAAGAAGAAGAGAAGGTATAAATAATCACACAGTAGCATGCATGGACACTATTATCTCACAAGGGCAAACACAAATAATAACATAGGTTTTACCTTTCCATCACTGGCCTTGATGTTACATCCAGCATGACATGGCGAGAAGTACTGAATATTGCTGACTTTGTCACATACTGGCTCATAGAACTCTGTATTACATCCACAATGACTGTTACATTCTGTCACAAGCTCAGGGAGATTGTCACTGGACCTAAAAAAATAAACAAGCTTGTCCTCTCAAATACAGGCTCATAAAACTCTTAGACCCACGATGATTTTGACATTCTGTGACAAGCATCATCACTGAACCTAATCAATAAAGAAGCTTGTACTCTGACATACTGACTCATAAAATTCTGTGTTAAATACATGCAGATTGTTACATTCTGTCAATCCAAAATTCGATAAATCAGTGAAAAATTATCACGTACATCTGACAATACCAATAATAGTTTTAATCTGAGACTGCCAAATACTAACAAGATAAAAAATGATTTAGTTAGATGGATTATATGCTATGTATGTATTAGGTACAAAGGCAACATAGGACATGCAGAATTGAACTTTGTGGAGGCCAGCGTGGCTACATTTTCAAATGGTATGGATGCATGTGTGTAAGAGCAGCTGGATTAGGTGCTGCATGAATAACTACTGATGCAATTGTTCCTTTGGCTTTTAGTATGCCTTGTACAACATTGATGTTTGCTGCAACAGCTTTCAATAAATAAAAACTTTGGAATCGGGAATATTTTTATTTGAGTTATATATACAAAGGATCTCAAATGGGTAATGATTTAATATTAAATTTATGAAATGAGCTGAATAACGTCCAGCTTTTGCAAGCCTTTTTAAGTTTCATAAATTTAATATTAAATTATTACCCATTTGAGATTATTTTATCACATAGTTTTTATTTCAGTGGAAATTATTTAGATGGAAAGAAGAATGAATAATTTCATTCATTCTGACAGATGTTGCATCTTTCATTTGTTGTGCGTAAAAAAAATAGTCCCAAACCAAGTTAAGCTAGTATTACCATTTAAAAGTAGATTATAGTTTTCTTACAATCTATAAGTCAAAGAACAAATGTCCTTCCAAATAAACAGAACATTTTACATGGACAAAATCTTTTATCAACACTGAATGTCCAATGCACATGATGTCGCATTGTTTGATGCTGTACCCTGTTAAAGTGCAGTAGACAATCCATGTTTATGTAACTTAACATGTCACTTTCTCAACTAAACACTACATTTGTTGCAATATTCATGTGAAAGAAAGTTTACTGGATGCAGAAATTTCCATATTTACTGTAACGTAGTTGTGATCGGATGTATGCAGTACCTGACTTGGAACAGCAGACTACAGAATATGGAAACAAATTTCATTTTGACTCAGAATTGCATTACATATTTACCACGTAGATATGCAGTGGTTTTGTCAGTTTGGAGAACAGTTTATGTCCACATTCTTCTGTGAACAGAGGTGAGCTTATTTACTTCTGTAAGTTAGCATTTAAACCACACTTGTTTACCTTATCTTGGGGTTTTAGTCATTTTTTTATGTTATGATATGTTATACATGACATAACAAGCCCCTGCAGTGGTAAATTGGCCATATTCTGATAGATGAGACCATTTTTCCCCCAATTTCTTTTGTGAATCAAATAAAAAAAATGACCACCCAAATTTTCATTGAAAACAAAAAATTCCAGAAGACGGGGTTAAAAAAGTTTCCCACGATTGCAGCCAATCAGTAAAGAGAATGCTGCAGAATAATTTCATGGGATTATCTGGACCAATCAGAATCAAACAAAGTTATATGTTTAATAAAATAAAATATGAAACTGCACACACTATAGGCATAGTGTACTGACTATGTGATAAAACATTAACATACATTAAAGAAGTTGTAAAACATGATGA
This sequence comes from Megalonaias nervosa, assembly GCA_016617855.1. Taxonomy (NCBI): domain Eukaryota; kingdom Metazoa; phylum Mollusca; class Bivalvia; order Unionida; family Unionidae; genus Megalonaias; species Megalonaias nervosa. The sequence continues at coordinate 163,805 of JAECUM010001656.1, read as the reverse complement.
AATAACTGCATTTAATATGTTGAACATTACTGATGACATAACAAACAAATATGTAACAATGAAATAAAAAATGGGGATTTGAACATTACTATGAAAAAAGGCATGAAGAAGATACAACAAACGTAACTATTGTACTTTGCTAGTATCTGTTAAAATGTTTGTAATGGTGGTATTATCTCTCATGCAGGTAATTGTCCTTAAATACGTTATAAAGGACTATAATTAACAGATCTGGTGTCAGTATTTAAAATGATGATAGAAAAGTAATAGATTTTCATTACATACAGGTAACATGTTTTCATGCAAAGTAAATAGCCTATGTAAATCACTTCTTTATAGCTAAGTAAAAAGCATAACAATAGAAACTGCATCATCGTTAAGAAGGCTTGATGAGATGGGAATTAATATGATATAAAATAAGTGGAGCACTTTGCTGAGGCACATACAGGGGAAAAAAAAATAACAGTACATTAAGCAGATAACAGTGACTTAAATGTCAACATCACTAGAGTAGCAGATCTAGGTTCAAGCATTTGCTGCAATTAAAAGATGCTCACAAACAAAATCAGACTCAAGTACATACTTTGTGGCATAGAAATGGTGTACAAGAATGAGATCAGAATCAAATACGTACTTTGGAACATAGAAATGGTTTACAAGAATGAGATGAGACTCAAATAGGTACTTTGGAGCATAGATATGGTGTACAAGAAAGAGCTCAGACTAAAATACATACTTTGTGGCATAGAAATGGTGTACAAGAATGAAAGCAGACTCACATAGGTACTTTTGAGCATAGAAATGGTGTACAAGAATGAGATCAGACTCACACAGGTACTTTGGTGCATAGAAATGGTGTACAAGAATGAGATCAGACTCAAACGGGTACTTCAGAACAGAGAAATGGTGTACAAGAATGAGATCAGACTCAAATAGGTACTTCATAGTGTAGAAATGATGTACAAGTATGAGATCTGACTCACATAGGTACATAGGAACATAGAAATGGTGTACAAGAATGAGATCAGATTCAAATAGGTACTATGGAGTGTAGAAATGGTGTACAAGAATGAGATCAGACTCAAATAGGTACATTGGAGCAGAGAAATGGTGTACAAGAATGGGATCAAACTCAAATATGTACTTTGGAGCATAGAAATGGTGTACAAGAATGTGATCAGACTCACATAGGTACTTTGAAGCATAGAAATGGTGAACAAGAATGAGAGCAGGCTCAAATAGGTACTTTGGAGTGTAGAAATGGTGTACAAGAATGAGAGCAGACTCACATAGGTACTTTGAAGCATAGAAATGGTGTACAATAATGAGATCAGACTCACATTGGAGCTTTGGAGCATAGAAATGATGAACAAGAATGAGATGAGACTCAAATACGTACTTTGGAGCATAGAAATAGTGTACAAGAATGAACGCAGACTCAACTAGGTACTTTGGAGCATAGAAATGGTGTACAAGAATGAAAGCAGATGCAAATAGATACTTTGGAGTGTAGAAATGGTGTACAAGAATGAGATCAGACTCATATAGGTACTTTGGAGTGTAGAAATGGTGTACAATAATGAGATCAGACTCACATAGGTACTTTGGAGCAGAGAAATGGTGAACAAGAATGAGATCAGACCCAAATAGGTACTTTGGAACAGAGAAATGGTGTACAATAATGAGATCAGACTCAAATAGGTACTTTGAAGCATAGAAATGGTGTACAAGAATGAGATCAGACTTAAACACGTACTCTGGTGCATAACAATGATGTATGTAAATGAGATCATACCCAAGTACTTGAAACTATGAAGCATAATAGTCTGAAAGACATTAAGAAAATGTAGGAAATGAAACATTTACTATTGAAAGAATGGTAAAGAATGAACTAACAAAATCTCAGAAAGACAACAAAAATCAACATTTTATCAGCACATGAATTGTTCAGATAATGGCTCAATACCAAAGATATCAAGCTTTTGGGAGAAAGAGAAAACAGAGAAAATAACCAGCACATCAATACTGTACTAATAACCATTTTAAAAGAACAGAACAGTGAAATAAATACTACAGACAGTTAAAGCAATATCTAAATTGTTAAATAAAAAAGACAAAGAAAATGAAGAAGAGAAGATCATTAATGACTTTTTTGCAAAAACAGTTACTAATTCGAACAAGATATTGTTAGCGTTGATATTCAACAAGAGTTGCAAATAGCAAAATGATTAAACAGAGTAAGCTACAAGGATCTACAAAAACAACAAATAATTTACATATTAGAGATCTGAATGAGATGACCAAAATGATACGTTACATTGCAATATTTTAATAAGGGCCCCAGACAGCTGAGTTGTTTAAGGCTCTCACCTTTACAAATAAATGATATCTCACCTCTGTCCATGAGTTCATACCTCGCCCCATCTTATATGGATATGTGAGAAAGTTTGCCAGTAGTTTCCCATGGATCAATGGTTCTTTCTGAGTTATTCTAAGTTCTTCTTACAGCCTATCATGTACTTCAAAAAGGTGTTAAACCCATAAAAAAATGGAATCAAAAGTTTTAAAATATGTTACAATCAAATGCTCACCAGCTGACACAAAAGAATATACAGCTGTCCAAATAATCCTAAATATTACCCTATTAGTAGTCTTGATGAAACTGAGCTTAACAACAGAAACCAATACAAAATTGCAATAGGTAAAAGATAATCTTACATTAGGTGGTAGAATTCAATTAAAACCAACAACAATAACAAAAAAAAGAAACAAAAAAGAAATATTTTAACCTGAACTAAACAGGGAAAAGACATAAAATGTCTTGCATTGTGGTTTAGAATGGATGATTTAATAAAGAAATTGGTAAAATCAAAAAGGAGTATGAACAGAAAACCAAACTTATGCCTGTATGCATACTGACTTACCAGGATAATTCTAAGTTTAAGTGTGAAATGCTAAACAGATAACAATGCCATATTAGGAGCATGCATTCAATTTCATTATAATGAACAGTTCCTGGCCACTGTGGTGTTCAAATTTACAGTTGGGTAATAGTTGACAATTATTGTTTTACATATGTTCCATTATGTTTTAGCTTTACATTTTCTCACAATAGCTGTTTTACAGTAATATGTTATCTAACAAAGCAAAAAGAAAACTAAAAAGCAAATGCCAAAGATATGAGGTTTACACAATTATTTCAACTTGCATATTGAACCTGTAAATATAAGAACATTTCACTTTTCTGTCAATCTTTTTATGTTAGACTGGAATAGAACTGAAATGCTGTTTAATTTAAGATATTCAAATAAGAGGAGTTCTGTCAGGATGTGAAATAAAACAGAAGTATTAAAATTTGTTACTCAAACATTTAGGTCAGCAGGATGTAAAATAAAACAAAAGTATTAAAATTTGTTACTCAAACAATTAGGTCAGCAGGATGTAAAATAAACAGAAGAATTACAATTTGTTACTCAAACATTTAGGTCAGCAGGATGTAAAATAAAACAGAAGTATTAAAAATTTGTTACTCAAACATTTAGGTCAGTGGGATGTAAAATAAAACAGAAGTATTCAAATTTGTTGCTTAAACACTTATCTCAGCAGAATGTGTATTTATTGGATGAGAAAAGGCTAATGATCTGGCATTTGCAGGAAACAACTGTCAGTTGAAGTCATTTGATTTAAATGTGTCTGATGAAGAGACAATACTAAAATCTTCAAATCATACCAATGAAATACTGAAGAGTTAAGAAATGAAAAAACCTAAGATACTATATTAAATGGTGCAACAGCTACTACAAAAACTAGTCTGGGTAAGTGTGATCTCAATATGGTGATAATAATTGAAACTGATGCAATATCTACTACAAAACACTACCTTGGTAAGCCTGACATCATATGGTGACAACAATGCCAAAAGATACAAAACAGATGCAATCAATACTTCCTGGGTAAGCGTGTCATTTATATGGTGACACTAATGTCAAATGATACAACAGCTGCTGTAAATATTACCTGGGTAAGCTTTTCATGTATATGGCAATGACATCATTAAATGATGCAACAGAAACCAAAATAAATAAAACGTTGGGTAGCATGTCTACTCTTGATTCATGTCATTGGTCTTAATACCACTGTTATACTTGATGAGAGAGAGAGAGAGAGAGAGAGAGAGAGTAAATATGTTCAATTTATATAGACAAACAATTATTTAACTTCTTGCAAATATCAGACTACCATCCAATCAAATCATTAATCCAACGTGATACATCTAATTTGCCTCAGACACTAACAGTGTACAAATCAACGACAAAAGCTTTACCCCTACACTGACATTTGATATTGGCTGTGATAATTGTCTTTCAAGTTTGGCTGGTCTAGTAAGTTTTTAGTTTGTGAAATGCTCAAATCTGTTTGATCTACTAAGCTATAAGCTTGTGAAATACTCAAGTCTGCTTGGTCTAGTAAGTTTTTAGATTTATGACATTCTCAAGTCTGGCTGGTCTAGTAAGTTTTTAGATTTATGACATTCTCAAGTCTGACTGGTCTAGTAAGTTTTTAGTTTATAAATACTCAAGTCTGACTGGTCTAGTAAGTTTTTAGTTTATAAATACTCAAGTCTGACTGGTCTAGTAAGTTTTTAGATTTATGACATTCTCAAGTCTGGCTGGTCTAGTAAGCTTTTAGATTTATGACAGTCTCAAGTCTGACTGGTCTAGTAAGTTTTTATATTTATGACATTCTCAAGTCTGGCTGGTCTAGTAAGTTTTTACATTTATGACATTCTCAAGTCTGACTGGTCTAGTAAGTTTTTAGATGTATAACATTCTCAAGTCTGACTGGTCTAGTAAGTTTTTAGTTTATAAATACTCAAATCTGATTGGTTCTAGTAATTTGTAACAAGTTCTTAAATTAAAATGTTTTGATGTAAGCATGTATTTATTAACAAGATATGCAGTTGAGTTCATTTTGACCCAGAGCTGAGTTCATTTTGACCCAGAGCTGACTCTGCATAATTTAACCAAACCTACCTGTTACTGTAAGGCATAGTAACCCCAGCAATACGGTCAAACTTGCATCTGGTCCAAAGTGCAGCCGCCGTGATAAGGCAGATAACACAGGCGATGATGGCGACACGAAGACATCCCTGGACCTTCAGCTGCAGCTTTTTGGCTATGTAACCACCAGTAAACTGACCACCAGCTGCCCCAGGCACCGCCATAAACCCTAAAGAAAATATGCAAATATAAAGGCATAAAAAATTACATAGTATGCAGACAGACAGATAGACAGACAAGCAAGAGTTTAGATCTTCAAAGTGAAAATCAGAAAAACAACATTAAGTGGTGTACTGAATGATGAACAAAGAAAACCCTGAATAGTGAATCTGCAGTGGAGTGTTACCTGTAAGCATGGAGGCCCAGCCTGCAGTAACACCAAACTGGTTCTGGATGTATTTTGGCATGAAAGTGGAGAAGCCTGAAGTAATGAGGCCCTCTGAAGCTCCTGCCAGAGCGATTGGCAGAAATGGCGGGATGCGAAGGATTTGCAATAGGGCAACAGGAAGATTCCGAAGAGATCGTGAGTGGCCTGATAGCGATGATACATACGTTCCATCATCACCATGCATCTCAGACACACGCGTCTCACGTATAGCTTTTGCAACTGAAATAGAAAGATAGCCAACATGCTAGTAATTATGCCTTCATCTGCTGATTTTGTTTGATGGGTTTTTTATATGGGGTTGGGTTTTTTGTTTTTTTTTACATTTGTTATAATTCTCATCAGAGCCATTTTAAATGATTTCGAATAATTCAGCACTGAATTTTACATTTGAATATTTAATTTGGGATTCATTCTTTTTTAAATGTAGTTGGCCTAATTTTTAAAGGTTACATAACTAAAACAAAATATCAGGCAGACAATATCACCTCAAGAATGCAGCAGCAATTATATGTACAAATATTGTTTATGATGCTAGTAGTAAAACACTATTCCAGTTTGGTAATGAAAAAACAAAATTGGGGCAGCACCAGTACTGACCTATATATCGGGTCAACTTACTACTAATGCTTAAACAACAATTCTTAAATTATCTCAGAAAATTAAATTGATTTTTAGAACTTTTAGTGAATAAATTTGTTTTGAGAAAGAAGATTGCAAGCCACTGTAGAGTTTCTCCATCATTGTAGATCACACAAAACATTCTTATGCGCATTACAGGAATTACAGGAATGGAAAATGTGGGGCCCATGGGCTCCTATCACATCAACAAAAGTAATCATTTAGGGTCCTGGAGTTTTTTTTATCAAGAAAATTCAAACATATTACTATCGACATCCTCTTTTGGAAGCTTTTCGCATCAAGATTTTAATTCGTACTTGTGTAATGATTCCTTTAAGATTTTATTTCTAACATTTCGGTCTACACTTTGTCCTCCGTGCATGTTACTCTGGAAATAAATGCAGCTGAGTTTTTGCTGAAGATGTAATTGTATGATTTTCAAGTCATGATCATCCAGCTTGTGCTCTGAACCGATGCCCAAGCTAATCAAAATCAGTACAAGATTTCCATCAGTCAATGATATTTATCATGTGATGCTCACTTGACAATAGCTACACAATATCCAGTAAGCCAGATGGGATTTGTGCACGATCTAAAATCAACTGTACCTATCTTTAATATTTGTTTTCCAGGGTATTTTCTCTACAGGCACCAATTTAATATTTGTCTTTATACACATTCTCATAAATATAGATGAGAAACGAAACTTGTATCACTGAGTCATAAAAGCATACATATTTCATTAATAAGAATTAGGCATAGCTGATCTGCACTGCGTTACTTCACGTGTGCTGACATCTTGCATGTGATGCCATTGGGTTAAATTACAATTGTGCTACATACGCATTCTTGCTGTATGCAAAGTAATAAATTGTACGCATGTGAGAAAGCTTTTGTAAAGTCTGGCTTTAAAGGATATATACGTCAGATGCATCAATGAAACAGCGATTAGAAATAAGTACAATTCATTCAAAAAATTGTTATTTCTTCTAAAGACTCTACAGACTGGTTCCATGTTGCTGCTGTGATACAGTGAGAATTGGGACAAAGATAACAGTTGTATGATATTTTTATTCTTTATAATTTAACATATTATCAGGAGTCCTATACCATTACCTTATTTGACAACTAAACTGCGATTGTCATACAGTGAGGATGAGGCCACCCTCAACAGAAAGGATTATTGGTATTACCTTATTTGACAACTAAACTGCGATAGTCATACAGTGAGGATGAGGCCACTCTCAACAGAAAGGATTAATGGTATTACCTTATTTGACAACTAAACTGCAATTGTCATACAATGAAGATTAGGCCACTCTCAACAAAAAGGACTATTGGTATGGTTATAGTTCAGATGAACGCTTGTATTAGATTGTTGAACTTAACTGGCAACTCCAGTCCATAAATTGAAATAACTGGCAATTCCACTCCATAAATTGAAATAGGACCAGCTGTCAGTAGGAGAGCTTATGACTTGACAATAAATAAATGCTTGTGTTTAACGTAGTCGGCACTTCCACTCAAAAGCATGTAAATAGGGACTGTTATGATGTGAAAGGTGCTAGACACTGCCAGGAAACTGACCCACCATGTTCCCACACACCTAATGACACACCATGTTTCCACACACCGGGCTGATCTTGCCCGACAGCTTTACTCCATATAAGGAGATATGGACTACTATCAGTAGAATTTTGACTACAGATAAATACAACTGTTGAACTTACTTGGTAACTCCACTCCGTACATGGAAATAGGCACTGCGATCATGAGAAAGGCGCTGGATGCCACAAGAAAACTGACCCACCATGCTCCCACCCACCGTGGGTCCTCGGGCGTTATCGACACACTGCAATGAGAGGCAAGTTATTCCTAAATCTATATAAAATGTCTCCAGTGAGTGGAGCGGGCAGGCGCATCTGGCGCACTGTCACCCCACCCCCCAAATAATCTGCATAAAAAAAAAATAATGCTTCCAAGAATAAGTTCTCTTTTTACAGACAAATGAATATGATTATGCCACGAAAATGCCGAAGATGCAAAAGGTTCCTGGTCTTTGCCCGCGGAGCCCTAACTAGGTGTTTCATTTCACAAACCCCCTTGCATACTTCTGTACACCCCCACTATCCCCCAAAAATCGATATTTCTGTATCCTCTACACCCAGTGTATAGACTCTTTTGAAAAGGTTTACATGCATTTTGTATGCATTGTTTTTCTCTTGCGGACTAGCTTTAATTTTCTCTTGTGAGCATTTTATCTTATTTTCAAACATTTCACAATCATGAATCAGTTGCTGACGGTGTTGACACAGAGTTTATTGAAAGGATCAATTTTATTTACTTCTTACGTAATATAAGTCCTAATCAACCAATAGTAAAATATTTCTTTCATAAAAATAATTGTCTCAACGAACACAATTAATGAATTATGGATGCTCCAGCTTAAACGTCCTAATTTAACGAACTTGTCAAACTGGCAAAGTCTGTTTCATGGCCTGCTGCTCTATAAACACCCCCACCCCCACATTTTGTTTTTACCTGCTGAGATCCACCTTGTCAAAGTCCACGTAGATGTTAAGCATCTGGCCGCCAATGATGTAACCCAAGGCCGGTCCCAGCGTGGCAAAAGCGTACATAACACCTGACATAAAATGTACACATAGTTTTCTTTCAAATTTTATTCTGCTTTTCTCTACATAATATGCATGGCATTTTACTTCCTGTAACAGAAAGGTAGTTCTTAAAGTTGTGCAATAAAAACTTTGTTGATAGACTGAGAAAGGAAGGGACTATCGTAAAGTGGCTATGTATATCAAATTTCTACGTTTTTAATGCATATTCCCAAAAATGTATTACCACACCCCAACACCAACCCCGCCTGACTTACTCCACCCATAAGACCCACCGAGTGGTCATAATATAAAAGCCATCAAATATTTTGCGTGTCCTCCCACTGTGATTGCACATATAAAACTCGCTTAGAAACTATTTCAAAATACCGTTATAAGCTTTGTATAACTGACTTATCTTCTCAGGACCCTAAAGGCGGAAGACAAGGATGAATTCCCCTATGAAGGCCCAAATGGCGGGAACCAAGGATGGCACCCCTCTCAGGGACCTATGGGCGGGAACCAAAGATGACACCCCTCTCTTTGATTCGCAGAGGACACCCACAGGGGCAACGTAACAAAAACGTTTAGTGAAATTTTACCCAGTAGTTTAGGAGATGTGGTAATGGACAAACAGACATACATAGTGATGGAGGGCAGACGAATAGCATCACAATATACACAGTGCTTTTTAACAAGCGTGGTAATAATAAGCAGCTAAAGAAAGTGAATGGTTAATCACATGTCATTATCTCATGCTCACTCTTCGTCATAATGATCTCACACTAATGATACAGGTCTATGCAGACATTTAATCCCTATAAACCTACTGGTTGAAATGAAAGAAGAAAAACAAACTCACAAAATACGAATGAAATGAAAGAAAAATAAATTGTGTTTCACAGATAACACTTTGATATATTTATTACAATATTAAACTATTCCTTTTTTACTTTCTGAAAGCTAAAACAAAATAAGAACAAATGTTTTTGTTTGAAGCCTGTGCTCGACGCGAGCTTCATGTTAAAAAAAGCAATAATCTGAAGGAAAAACATCATGCCGAGTGACAAAATTGCCTCATATTACCCGCATGACCCGTACTGACATAGGACCCTGTCATGGGCGCCCGCAGCATAGGTCAAGGGGGTTCATGTGACCAGCCCCCTTGAAAACATACTGCATATATATATATATATATATATATATATATATATATATATATATGTATATATATATATATATTTTTTTTTTTTTTCCGACAAGTTTAATCATGCAAATGAAGCTGAAAATATGTCACAAGATTCTTTCAACGCTTAGTAATTATTAGCTTTAGTTTCAGACTGCTTACTATACTAACTCTCCTGGCCGTGACTGACTGACCCCCTTAAAAAAATCCTGACCCTACCCCCTGCAAAAAGTCCTTCGGGCGCCCTTGGATCCTGTCTATCATACTATAATAGAGACAAGGTAAGTAACCTCCAAAACTTTGTCCCACCTTTGACCCTCGATTTGCTTCTGCTATTTCCGTCTTTCAAGGCACACGACCATACTCTATGGCTTGTTTTACTCCTGTGATATTTGTCAATTCACCAAGCCATAATTGATTTTTCTGAGTTGCACCAAACCGAAACGTCTGAATTTCGCGAATTTTGCCTGCCGGAACAAAGTTACGCTCATGTAGAGCGTACTATTATTGACCAGACGCATGGCTGTTACCCTTTGAGCCAATCATATTTCGCCGTTAACGTGTGTGCCGCATAGTCCTGATATTTTAAAAATGAGTGTAATATGTGTTCGATTTGTGTGGACTCGGATAATTCTTCTATGGAACTGAATTCCTAAAGTTGAACAGAGTTAATGTTAAGTAGGAACATACTTTTACATCTATCATTTTTTTGAGATTAATGAGATTAATGAAGGAATGTCTCGTAGAGTCGTATATACCGTATTTCTCAGTATAATAGAGCTCGCTGCACAGGTGAGTACCCACAGGAACGTAACTTTGTCCCGGCTAGCAAAATTCGCGAAATTCGTGCGTTTCGGAGCCCGTAATTGTTGTATTATTGAAATGGACTAAACAATCTACATCATGTGTACATCTTTCTCCAACTTATATACGCATGCGCTGTTAGGGACCCGCTGTGTGGATTGCCTGTATGAGTCCCTCTTAGAAAATAAAGTCTTGGAAGCAACACGCTTGCGTCTGTTCCAATATATACATCTCACTTGAGATAGTTTTATGACAAGAAACACAACATGATGTCAGAAGTGGAATTGGTGCATTAAGTTGGATTCGTGCATTAACTTGGAGTTGCGCATAAAGTAAAAGTGTGTGTATTAGTTAAGATTTGAAAAAAATCAACCATGGATTTAAGCGGTATTCCGCCACCATTCATGGACTGGGAGGCTACGAACTTGCCGGAACAGTGGAAAAAGTTTAAACTACTTATCACTTTGATTTTTAATGGACCGCTTAAAGAAAAAAAAAAGAAGCTGAAAAGGTGTCATACCTTTCATTTTGGGTTGGGGTCAAAGGGAGAGACGTCTACCGAACTTGGACTGGTATTTCAAATGAAGACGCGAAGAAGCTCCAAACATTCTATGACCGTTTCAAGGCACACGTGCAACCAAAGTTAAACCCCATATTTGCGCGGTATCGTTTCAATATGGAACTGCAAGGAGCGGAATCGATTTCTACGTCACACGGCTAAGACTCAAAGCCAGAGACTGCTACTTTCATGATGCCGATGATATGATAAGGGATAGAATTTTTGTTTGGGACAAACAGTCAGAGAGTCCGAGAGAAACTGATTAATGAAGGAAACAAGTTGATATTAGACAAAGCTATCCAGATCGTTCAAAACTGTGAATATTGTCAGCAGCAACTGAGATCGATGTCGATTTCAAACGGCACGCCAAACAATAATGTTGACGCTGTCGATTAAAGTAAAAACAGAGTGCAGACACGCGGTGAGCAGCAGGAAGGGTGAACCCTACAACTTTACAGAGACTTTATTTATAAAAAATAAAGGTTCCTACAGGGGCTGAAAAAAAAAGGTCAATAACATAAACCGAAGCCTATAACTTTTATTATTTCCATACAGTTTAGGTTAGCTCATTTCCGTTACTTTTTGTTGACGTATTTTTTTTCAGATTTTTATGCGATTCGTTTACTCGCGGGTCAATCAATTTTTGTCGTTCACCCTTCCTGCTGCTGTAATTAACCAAATATTTTATCAAGACCTATTCGATATCTGGATCTTGGGTCATGTAGATTTATTGTTATAAATCCAAACGGAACAGCTTGTGCTTTTGAAAAGAAGTTTTTAAATTTAATAATGTCCATGTCGCCTGAACACCAAGTATAATAAATATTCTGCAGAGTATAATTATCTACGCCATTAAACACAACCAAAATATTGCAGTTGTCTCTGATTACTTTTGGAATTTGTGTATATCTCTGGGTAACATAAATCACATCCGTGTTTTTATGCCTACCGCGAGACAATATTCGAGCTGGATTTGATTGCTTGTCCAGCATCACATCATCGTACACTACTAAATTATTAATGAATCCATCTAGGTCATCTACAGATGGAGCTTCATCAATATCGGTTATAAAATCAATAATATCATTTCTGTCTTCGTCCAGTAGTTTTGCATTTTTATTAAAATCCTTAAGTACTTCATAGCATCGCTGATCATCTACAGATGGCGCTACTAAATATAATTTATTCCACTTTAGCCATCTCATTATTAGATTGAGCAATAATTGCGTCTTTCCACTTCCAGATGGGCCTATTATAATCATTCTGATAGAATTTGGTAGCGCCGGGTGATGTTTTACTGGCTCTTGTTTTCTTGTCGCTGAAAAGTCAATTATATCCATATAATAAATAATATGAGTCTATATTGTGTTCGATGCAGAGCACCTACACCCACTGCTGAATTAACGACAATAACAACAAAAAATAAAAGACGCGCACTTACAGGTAAATGTGTAAAATGTGGTACAAAAAAATACAAATTTATTTCATCAAAGACAGGTGGGGATATTGCTGCTTCGTTAGGAAAATTACCAGGATTACCATGGGCTAAATACCCTGGTGAGAAACATTTACCCGGATATAATTATTGTGGTCTAGGAACTCGACTTGATATCCGACTTGACGAACGAGATCAACCAAAACCAGGAGAGTATCCAATAAACGCAATTGATCAAGCGTGTCACGTTCATGATGTCGCGTATAAAAGTAAGGATTTGCAACAACGACATCTCGCAGATGTGAAATTGATTCGCGCATTAAATTCTATACCTAATAAATCTCTCAGAGATAAACTCGCTAGTTTTCTAGTAAAAACTGCTATGAAAGGTAAACTAGTGCTAGGGGCTGGCAATTAAATTATATAACTATCATAATGGAATCTGTTTATTATTCCCCGAGAGGGTATTGGAGAGGTAAAGCAGCGATTAGTAAACTCGCCGAAGCAGCAAAAGTTCCACGTGATGTTGCTGCATCATGGTTAGCACGACAGGCAATATGGCAAATCTTCCTGAGTCCACCTAAAAGAATTCAGTACGCGCATTTCGATGTTAGCGTTCCTAATGAAGTTCATCAAGCAGATATTTTATTTTTACCACACGATACCATTAAAACACGTAGACGTCAATACACGTATAGATACGCGTTAACCGTCGTTGATGTTGCGAGTAGATATAAAGAAGCAGAGCCATTATCAACAAAGACAGCATCTGAAGTTGCATCTGCGTTTGAGCGTATTTATCAACGTGGTGGTCTACGATGGCCACGGTTATTACAAGTTGATCCTGGTAAAGAATTTCTTGGAGCAGTATCATCGTTGATGAAGAAACATAACGTTAAAATCAGACGAGGACATACTGAAATTCATCGTGATCAGGCAATCGTTGAACGATTTAATAGAACACTTGCTGAGCGGTTATTTGGATACCAATATGCAAGGGAAATAACCGCTGACTTTAAGGATAGATCTCGTGAATGGGTTGCAAGATTACCGAGTGTGATAGCTGCGTTGAATAATGAAATTACTCGTGCAACTTCCATGAAACCTTCTAATGCGATCAAAAAAAAATATATCCCCCGTAACTACGGAAAACGTGAATCTTCCTCTCAACCAGTATTAGGTAGTGTTACCGTAAGATATTTATATGAACCTGGCGAACTTGCAGGTGGTAAAAAAAGAGCAACCGATCCTATCTGGAGCGTGACTACACATAAAATTTCTAGCGTGGTAAGATCCACTGGTAGACCTCCAATCTACAGACTAGATTCTCAACGTGGATTTGTACGTGAACAATTGCAAGTAATTCCTGAGGATACGCAATTACCACCAAGCTCAATTTTGTAAACGTCCAGATCCTCGACGATTAGAATTACGTTTTTGATTTATCGATCAAATACTAGTTTTTTCCGTTTTTTTATCATAATTCGCTAGCAAAATGATCATAAAAATCTACACAATACGTGCAAAAGAACTGGAAAAAACCAGTATTTGATCATTAAATTTAAAACCTAATGTTAATTCCCGTTAACCCTCCTGGGGTTTTCACCCTCAGAATGTGTCAAAATCTTGCTGATTTTCACTGATTTTTGGTCATTTTTCATGCAAAAAACGAGATTTTCGAACAAAAAACGAGGTTTTCGAACAAAATCAACGAAATAAAAAAACCCACTAAATATTTATAAAAATTATTTTTATTTGCAATACTGTTGAGATCCAAATTCATTGAAATGTTTTTACAAAGTATGGACAATCAGGATATAGCTTTTGACATTAACTCGTATCATTGGTATAAGTACGACAACTACGATATTTATCATTATGCTTGACGGAGTTATCTCGCTTAATCATTTGGTAACATTAAAAATACGGTAGACTAAATGTATTGAAACCTAATTTTTTGCAAAAGTCTTTTGGAAAAGGCAAATTTCTGTATATTTTCTGCCACGTGTTGTACCGATTATGGTACTATGTCAAAGTATTTACTAGCAGAACTAATTGATCTAAACACAATTTCTTCACCATCTGCATTTACGGATTTAATAGCTCTCTTTCCGAATAATTTACACCTTCCTGTGTTTCCGGAGTTACAATTTTGACTCTGTGTAGTAACTCGTAAATTGGAAATCGAATTATCAAGCTTATCACCACTGATGTGATCAACTACATATCCATCTTTGATTAGTCCAAAATAACACTCGTAGGTAAATATATGTGATAAAAATCTTTTTTTCTTGCCATTAGTAGTAAATCTAAGATAACCAGTATTATCAATACTACCGAGTGGTTTTTTTAATCGACAGTTTCTAATCACACCTTCTCGAGATGCTTCATAATTGGTGATGATTGGGTGCTTCACAAATTCATTTTGCTCCATTTATATATAATATTTATTTGTCTAAATCATTGTTTTTTGAAAATCTAGCTAGATAATCTTCTTCGGTTTTTATAGGAGAGTCAGTGTTATATTTTTTATCGTAATATCGTTTGAGCTCTCTGTACTTTTTACCACCGCATTGCGCACACAGTTGAGTTTTTCCTCTGACTCCAGCACTACACACCACACACGGTTTTGGTCCTAAACTCCCGTTCCTGACGCATTGCATATGATAACTACAGTATTCATTCACACATGTTCTGTTACACGGAGATTTATAACCGATTTTTAACCAGTGGCAATGATTTGGTTGAATCATATACAAAAGATTAACGTTCAATTAAATATATATTTTGCTCTAATTATAATATGGAAGAATTATCCGTGATTGAACCCTACGCAACCAGATTCGATCTTGACAGACTAACCGACTATAAATTTAGTATTTCGATGCAAGATCTAGCTTTAACTAATAAAGATGTAACTAAACGTATCCGTGAGGCCAAGAAGGAATTTCGTGACGATGGTGCAGTTCATGCATGATCAACATTCAGAGTTGGAAATGTTTCTAATACGATGAATGACAAACGAGGAAGAGTAATCATTAACCACCTTGATAATCAAAAATATTTTATTTTAATAAAATTTATTGTAAATACAGAAGAAGATATTTGGATTATTCGTGACAAGCGCGATCCCGTCCGCGTGCAGTAATAAATCCAAACCTGGAATACTAACTGGTATAGACAAACCGTATTATGAGCGACCGTACCCTGTAACTGCGGTTGTCTATGGAATATTTCCGCTGAATAATAAACCTAATGTTGGGGATCTCAAACCGATGAGATTGTCAAGGATAAACTGCGTAGCTGAGCGAGTTACAGAACACTTTACAAACGCGATACGTGGTAATGGTTTAACGGATTTAAGACGTAAAAAAATAAATGCATGGGCAGAGTCGGTTAAAGATACCGGAGCGTCTATCAAAGATGTTGCTGAGCTAGAGAAGAAATTAAGATTTCCAATAGCAGTAAAAACATTAACCGGAGAGATTTTGTACAAACCGAAATATATAAAAAATGGAGCTCCGATAGATATTATTGATCATAACGCGCACGCATGGACTGCTGCAGTAACAATATTTCCACGAGATAGAAAGATTAAATTTTATGACGGTGATATCTTTGATTTTATTAAAAATATTAGTAAAACCGATCCTGTTTTTGTTTGGTTATTTCAGAGTTCGGAATATGATCATTACGATCAATTTGTACGACCTAACGGTGATATTTATCGTACAGAATCTCTCCATGAGGAAATGGAACATCTTGCACTGAAATATACCTCTGATGATGTCATAGTTAGACAATTACTGAATAACTGTTTTACTGTTCCGTCAGTCGCTGCTCATTTCGCTCAGGAGAAAAATTCATGGAAAACGACACGATCGGAATTTCTTGAAGATGTCAAGAAAAGTTGTATAGAATATGGGCACGGTGGATTATGGAACACCAAATACGATTATAGTGATGTTATCTCGGTTGATATGGTAGCATGTTATCCTGGGAGTTTTCTTGGATATGGAGCATGTTCTAAATACTTTAAGAGATTCGGACATCCTACACATGACATGACCAGGGTTGCAATAAACGGACCCTTACCAGATTTTGACTTAACAGGATTTGCTCACGTAGAATCATTCGAGTTTAGAGAAGATCTCCATGCGATTACTTATATTTGGTTCGGAAGACATTTTTCAGAAAAATGTTGGGTTCCGATAGTACTATTGCGATATATGCTTGATGCTGGATTTTTAATATCGTTGAGAGTAACTGAAGCGATTATATCGTATAGTTCACAGAAGCAAGTTTGGTTACCAGAACCGGACAGATTTAATATCGATGATGCCAGGAATGAACATGATGAAAAACTTGCAAAAGATCTTGGTAGAAAGATAATCGGTAAGTTCACTCAAGGTGGTTCATACGATTATAAACGGCATTGTACAAGATTGATTATGGACGATACTGAACTAGATTTTATAATCGCTGATACAACGGAGAAAAACACATTTATAAACCGATGTAATGCTTATTTATCAGATGGAACAAAACTAGGTATCATTGTGAGCTATCTTGATGGCGAATCACCACAATTTACTCATTTAAGATCTTCGATGTTAGCTTATGTTTCGATAAATCTATTGTCGATGATAAATAGATTTCCTCGTTACGCTGTTAGAGTTGCTACGGATTCATTTTATATACACAAAAAACATAAGGATTTATTAAAACTCGGTAATGGTGAATGGGGGGTATGGAGGATAAAACAAGAAAATATACTTAGTTATTCTGAATCTGCCGACGTTGAAATCAAGGAAATATATTACAAAAATAATAATCAAATATCAAAGTCATCTGCGCCATTTGTGTACGATCCTGTGGCTAGACATAAGACCGTTTATCTTAATGGGTGTGGTGGTTCAGGTAAAACAACTCGTGCGATTAACTTATTTATGAATAATAACTCAGATATAATTGTTTTGACACCTACACATAAAACTTGCTAGAGAAATAAAAGAACGAGGAGTAAAATCATGTACATATCATAGTTTCTTTAGATGGTGCGGAGACAGGTGGACTCCTGAGCGAATGGGTGAAAAATATATACCCAAGTATATTATATGGGACGAGATATGCATGGTGTCGTTAGAAACATTAAAAACATTTCTTGATTGGTTGTTATTGAAGAATACTGCTGTGATTATGTGTGGCGATCATGGTCAACCACCACCCTTTGTTGGACAGTCTCCACATGAATGGTTGAAAACATTTGTAGATTATTACGAAGAAATAAATGATGACCATAGAGCTATTGATGAACCGCGAAAAGAACTTAAATGATTAATCAGACTGCAGCCAGATCAAATACAATGCGAGATACTGCGTAAAGTAATTGCAGAAACTCCTATGAATGAATTTTGGACTTTATGGAGACCTGCTGATTTGATAGTCGCAAGTAGAAAAATAGTTCGTGATGAACTACAAAAGAAATTATTTACGTTACATAAGGAAAAGTTTTCGGATCTACCCGTACCTTTGTGTTATCGCCCAGCAGATACTCGACGACAAAATATTGAAGTTGAAATACCAGGTGAAGACACTGTCCGAGTACAAAATCTTGTCTTGAATGATATCGTGTTGGTTGCTGTTGATGTTGTTGAGAGCGCGTTGAACATGGATAAATCGCCATGGACGTTAGGATACGCTATAACAATTCACTCGTCGCAGGGATTAACTATAACTGATACTAGAATCTGGATTGTAGATGATCGTATTGAATGGTCGAATTTAGTCTATCTCGCCGTATCTCGAGTCAGGAGAATATCGCAACTGCGTAGGGTTATTGTAGATTACGTAATAACTGAAGAAATCACTAACAATGTCGATATCAATAAAAAATTAGTCAGCTATAAGCAGTTTGACAAAAAAAAATAAGCGTGACTTTGATCTTGATGCTGAATTTATTATAACACTAAAACAACTACAGAATAATCATTGCGCAAGTTGCAACTGTAATATGTCATGGCAGTGTTTTAATCCAAGACAATTTACCGTAGACAGAATTAATAGTGATCTCGGTCATACACGTGATAATGTGATGCTGACCTGTCTTGAGTGTAATCGACGTCGAGGCTCTGGACGTTTACAAAATTGAGCTTGGTGGTAATTGCGTATCCTCAGGAATTACTTGCAATTGTTCACGTACAAATCCACGTTGAGGGGCTGTAGAATCTAGTCTGTAGATTGGAGGTCTACCAGTGGATCTTACCACGCTAGAAATTTTATGTGTAGTCACGCTCCAGATAGGATCGGTTGCTCTTTTTTTACCACCTTCAAGTTCGCCAGGTTCATATAAATATCTTACGGTAACACTACCTAATACTGGTTGAGAGGAAGATTCACGTTTTCCGTAGTTACGGGGGATATATTTTTTTTTGATCGCATTAGAAGGTTTCATGGAAGTTGCACGAGTAATTTCATTATTCAACGCAGCTATCACACTCGGTAATCTTGCAACCCATTCACGAGATCTATCCTTAAAGTCAGCGGATATTTCCCTTGCATATTGGTATCCAAATAACCGCTCAGCAAGTGTTCTATTAAATCGTTCAACGATTGCCTGATCACGATGAATTTCAGTATGTCCTCGTCTGATTTTAACGTTATGTTTCTTCATCAACGATGATACTGCTCCAAGAAATTCTTTACCAGGATCAACTTGTAATAACCGTGGCCATCGTAGACCACCACGTTGATAAATGCGCTCAAACGCAGATGCAACTTTAGATGCTGTCTTTGTTGATAATGGCTCCGCTTCTTTGTATCTACTCGCAACATCAACGACAGTTAACGCGTATCTATACGGGTATTGACGTCTACGTGTTTTAATGGTATCGTGTGGTAAAAACAAAATATCTGCTTGATGAACTTCATTAGGAACGCTAACATCGAAATGCGCGTACTGAATTCTTTTAGGTGGACTCAGGAAGATTTGCCATATTGCCTGTCGTGCTAACCATGATGCAGCAACATCACGTGAAACTTTTGCTGCTTCGGCGAGTTTACTAATCGCTGCTTTACCTCTCCAATACCCTCTCGGGGAATAATAAGCAGATTCCATTATGATAGTTATATAATTTAATTGCCAGCCCCTAGCACTAGTTTACCTTTCATAGCAGTTTTTACTAGAAAACTAGCGATTTATCTCTGAGAGATTTATTAGGTATAGAATTTAATGCGTGAATCAATTTCACATCTGCGAGATGTCGTTGTTGCAAATCCTTACTTTTATACGCGACATCATGAACGTGACATGCTTGATCAATCTTATTTACTGGATACTCTCCTGGTTTTGGTTGATCTCGTTCGTCAAGTCGGATATCAAGTCGAGTTCCTGGACCACAATAATTATATCCGGGTAAATGTTTCTCACCAGGGTATTTAGCCCATGGTAATCCTGGTAATTGTCCTAACGAAGCAGCAATATCCCCACCTGTCTTTGATGAAATAAATTTATATTTCTTGGTGCCACATTTCACACACTTACCTGTAAGTGCGCGTCGTTTATTTTTTGTTTTTATTGTCGTTAATTCAGCAGTGGGTGTAGGTGCTCTGCATTGAACACAATATAGACTCATATAATTTATTATATGGATATAATTGACTTTTCAGCGACAAGAAAACAAGAACCAGTAAAGCACCATCCAGCGCTTCCGAATTCCATTAGAATGATTATAATAGGCCCATCTGGAAGTGGAAAGACGCAATTATTGCTCAATCTAATAATGAGATGGTTAAAGTGGAACAAACTGTATTTAGTAGCACCATCTGTAGATGATCAGAGGTGTTATGAAGTACTTAAGGATTTTAGTAAAAATGCAAAACTACTGGACGAAGACGGAAATGATATTATTGATTTTATAACCGATATTGATGAAGCTCCATCTGTAGATGACCTAGATGGATTCATTAATAATCTCGTAGTATACGATGATGTGATGCTGGACAAGCAATCAAATCCAGCTAGAATATTTTCTCGAGGTAGACATAAAAACACGGATGTGATTTATGTTACCCAGAGATATACACAAATTCCAAAAGTAATCAGAGACAACTGCAATATTTTGGTTGTGTTTAATGGCGTAGATAATTATACTCTACAGAATATTTATTATACTTGGTGTTCAGGCGACATGGACATGATTAAATTTAAAAACTTCTTTTCAAAAGCACAAGCTGTTCCGTTTGGATTTATAACAATAAATCTACATGATCCAAGATCTAGATATTGAATAGGTCTTGATAAAATATTTGGTTAATTATAGCAGCAGGAAGGGTGAATGACATACGCGTAGTGACCAGCACGTGAAAAAATCGGAAAAAATCTGGTCAATTAGAGAAGTTTTCATTGTTAAGGTAAAAACTTTTTTTTCAGCCTTCGTAGGAACCCTTAAATTTCAAAAATAAGGTCTCTACAAAGTTGTAGGGTTCACCCTTCCTGCTGCTGAGGTCTGGTTGAATGAGATTAGGTTTGCAACCTGCACATGGCATTTGGCAGAACTGTTATTTTTACTATCAAAGCAACAAATACGAAAAACATATTTATGCCTATTCATATTTTCTCTCATGTTTTATCATCTTTTCCATTTACTTCCTTACTCCACAGGTAGCATATTTTTGGGTATGGATATAATAATTTAAGCATGGCAGCCATCTAATCAAATGTGGGTTATTCATTAACTGACAATTTTGTTTTGTCTGCATGGTGGAAATGAAACAAAGTGGGTTAAGTGACATGCATAGTGTACCTAGGAAAAGCATGCATTGGATGAAATAGGCCTCCATTAGCAATTGACCCTGTGTAGGTCTCACTTTTTTATTTTGTCTGCATGGTGGAAATAAAACTAAAGTGGGTTAAGTGCTATACATAGCATACCTAGAGCAAAGCCTTCATTGGATGAAATAGGCCTCCATTAGCACTTTTCCAGCAGTGATGTTAAAAAAAATTGTCTCTGCAAACCACTGGTACATGAATATTTTAGACATTAACTTCATGCAATCAAGACAGATTTTTTGTGCAAGTCACTAATGTTATAGTTAGTGCTGTATGTACTTGCTTATAAGTCAAGTCCAACTGCAAACAACATAGACCCTGATACTCCACTGCATAATATGCCTGTAGATAAGGATACTAATTATTTGTTGTACTGTTTACTCCTAACAACAGCACAGACCCAGATCTGCTGGTGCATTATGGGACAAGAGATCTGGGTCTATGCAGTTTGCAGTTGGGCTCAACATATAAGTGGGTACATATAGTATTTAATCAAATATTAATATTTGTAATGAAAAAATTATCGTGTATAGAAATTGTATGACAAATTAATCATATATTGTTTGCTTGGAAAAGAGGTATAATGTAAGTTTCTAAGTTAGATATGCAGTGCTGGAACCTTTGAAGCATGGATTATAATAGATTCAAGCCTAATAAGCATAGATCATACTTGATGCAATCCCTATAAGCATAGATCATACTTCATGCAATCCCTATAAGCATGGCTCATACTTGATTCAAACCTTATAAGCATAGATCATACTTGATGCAATCCCTATAAGCATAGATCATACTTGATGCAATCCCTATAAGCATAGATCATACTTGACGCAATCCCTATAAGCATAGATCATACTTGATGCAATCCCTATAAGCATAGATCATACTTGATTCAAACCTTATAAGCACAGATCATACTTGATGCAATCCCTATAAGCATAGATCATACTTGATGCAATCCCTATAAGCATGGCTCATACTTGATTCAAACATTATAAGCATGTATCATACTTGATTCAAACCTTATAAGCATAGATCATACTTGATGCAATCCCTATAAGCATAGATCATACTTCATGCAATCCCTATAAGCATGGCTCATACTTGATTCAAACCTTATAAGCATAGATCATACTTGATGCAATCCCTATAAGCATAGATCATACTTGATGCAATCCCTATAAGCATAGATCATACTTGGTGCAATCCCTGTAAACATGGATCATACTTGATGCAATCCATATAAGCATAGATCATACTTGATGCAATCCCTGTAAACATAGATCATACTTGATGCAATCCCTATAAGCATAGATCATACTTGGTGCAATCCCTGTAAACATAGATCATACTTGATGCAATCCATATAAGCATAGATCATACTTGGTGCAGTCCCTGTAAACATAGATCATACTTGATGCAATCCATATAAGCATAGATCATACTTGATGCAATCCCTATAAGCATATATCATACTTGATTCAAACCTTATAAGCATATATAATACTTGACTCAAACCTTGTATGTACACATATAGATCATACTCAAACCTTATAAGCATAGATCATAATTGATTCAAACCTTCATTTTGACCAAATTCCTAACCCTTTCATAGTTTCCACTACCAGTTCAAAACATTACATAAAATTTCAGTGATTACCTCAGTTTTTGTGAATAGCAATAGCTATCTTTAAAACCAATTGATGAACTGTGATGCCAAAACAAATAACTCCAAACAATTCCTTGTCTTTATTATCATTATCCATGGTCATCCAGTATCTAATTTTGGACAACCTTGACTTACATTTGCCATCACATATAGCAAAATGACCTTCTACAACTTTGAACACAAAAAAAATAAATTTTTTTTCAAGCTTATTGAAATTCTCCATTTTGAATGATTTTAATATGGATATTTTTTAACTTATCAGAAATGACCATATAATGATTGCTGAAATTCTTTAAAAAATTCAGAGAACAGAAAAATAAGAGATCTGTGTTTTATCTGGCCCTGACTGTGACTAAAATACTATGTGTACTGTAGATTAGCTCCAGTTACTGGTGATCACAAATAAATCAGTAAGTAAATAAATTCATAGATGAAGAAATAAAAGGATGTTTTCTTTCTAATAATATAAGTAAAG
This sequence comes from Megalonaias nervosa, assembly GCA_016617855.1. Classification (NCBI taxonomy): domain Eukaryota; kingdom Metazoa; phylum Mollusca; class Bivalvia; order Unionida; family Unionidae; genus Megalonaias; species Megalonaias nervosa. The sequence continues at coordinate 140,169 of JAECUM010001656.1, read as the reverse complement.
AGTTACTATAACAGTAGGTGATGTATTATTCACATTAACCATGATTCCTATTACTACTTTTCATGTTCACAAGCATAATTACTTTCAATATGAGTGGCATGACTCAAGTAACAGATTAGCCTAGCTTTCAGTCACTGTGGCATAACTCAAACAAGGTTTTTAATAAGTGGTTTAACTCAAGCAAAAGATTATTCTAGCTTACAATAACAGTGGCATAACTCAAGCAACAGATTATTCTAGCTTTAAGTAAGAGTGGCATAACTTAAGTAACAGGTTATTCCAGCTAACGATAACAGTGGCATAACTCAAGCAATAGATTACTCCAGCTTTATTATAAGTTTAATACACATCCTTTTGTTTTTTCTAAAGTGTCAATTCTGTTGTAAACATTGCTTGAGGGTGTTACTTTTGTTAAAAATTACAAAGCGCTTTGCTACATTTACCCACTGTCAATTTTCATGCAGTACATGCTTGCTTTTATTTGGTAAAGGAGACAGCCTTGTATATTGCAGTTGGGGTGGTTATGTTAGAAAGCCCTTAGCCAGAATAGAGAAGCTGTCAAGCCAATGATTTACAGGTTACCCGTGGTTAAAGAGGTGTTACATTGTCATGCCTTTTAACCTGCAAACAATGTTATCCTCTGTCATTGATATCAAATGTGCATGAATTTGTGTCCCCAAATTTATGTTTTATGAAAATTTGTCATAGCAATACTAATTTTTACTTGGTTCATTAGCATATGGAATGATACAACATCAGTCGGAAGCTTACATCCCTAGTAAATTTTCTGCTGACTCAGTGTCACTTCTTACTGGGTCACATACAAACCATGTAACAAATTTACCCAACTGACGACCTTAACAATCTCTTTTCTTTGCATATTATTTCCTATCATTTTTAGGTGGAAGCATGGCAAAGAAATGTTGGGTGACTTCATGACAAAATTATGTCACTAATGATGTCAGAATACACTGCACACTGACCTTGTATTTTCCCCTACTAACCCAGCATGGTCTCATGCCAGTTTATTTCATGACTCACTTTGACCAATCAAAAGCAAGAAGAAACTAGTCATATATTGGAACCAAATGAGTATCTAAATGGAATAGTGATTATTATATTGATCCACTAAAATGTAAAACTTTAGGATTATATGTTTATGAAAACTGTAAACATTGTCATTTCAAACAAATTAGATATTGGTGAAGATCTGCGCTGTACCATTATGACTATCCATTAGTCAGGGCCCTGCATTGAAATACAGAGGCCCAGTGAAGATCTGGAATGTACCGTTATTAATCTGTCCAACTGTTCACACTTCTTGTAATCAACATAGCTTTGAAATTTTTTTACATAATTGGATATCGTTTCATAACTGAATTGCCTATTACATGTAGATGAGCATTTTAAAGGTTTCATCTTTGCAGCTGCAATTTTAGTATTGTTATTACCCTTTTTCCATGAATCTTAAATCTCCTTACAGAAGTAAATTTGTAGTCAACATAGCTCAAGAACCATTCAGCATATTCAGATGTGCTTTGGTAGGGTTATTTTCTGTATAATCTAGATGCATCTTTTATGGGTTGTGTTTTATCAACTCCAATTTGGTGAGAGTTATGTCCCTTGACAACTTAACTTCTTATAGAAGGTTGCCTGTAAACATCATAGCTCAAGAACCATTCAACATATTCTGAGGCAATTGGGTATGAGCATTGTCCCATTGACTTACATGTTCCTTTTATGAGTTTAGTCTCATCTACCTAGGAAGGAGTTATGGCCCTTGTCAACAAATTCTTGTCTTCAAATAGAACAACCTTTTCATGTGTTGATACATTGTCTTTTACTGGGTTAAGTAAATGCTACTCTAATTCATAGGATATTCAATGAAAATCAAACACCCAGAGAGAGCTTACACAATTTCTTTTCTCCTGAATAAAATATGATTCATTAAATAATGAGGATATAATGTTTTATATGTAAATAATATTGTCTAATAACAAATATACATCAGTTTTATCAGTACTGTTAAACTGATGAATTGTTGCTTGTACAGTATATCCTATACTCATCAATTTTTACTTTATCCTGACAAAGTCACATTCATTATATGAAATCTATCATGCAGAAGGGAATATTTATAATGGAATTTGCTGGCTTTTGTCTGAAAAAAGTAAAATTCTAACTATTGGAAAAGTTATTTGAATTTGATAGATTCTGTTTTAAAAATACTGGTAGTTCATTTTATTTATAAAGGATTTACAATAATGTGCCACATCAGGGTCAATGTTTTCGTTTTAAACAGTCCTGACCCTAAAATAATGGTCATTACATAGAAAGTATGGAAAAAGAATCTTGCGCCAGGAAAAGGGGTAATTACATAGAAACTAAGGAAAAAGAATTACAGTATTTCTATGTAATGACCCTAAACTAAGGGTCATTACGTAGAAATATGGAAAAACAATCCTGTTCCTAAAGTTAGAGTCATTACAATAAAAAGTATGGGAAAAGATTCATCCCTAAAATAAGGGTCATGACATAGAAAGCACAAAAAAGAATCCTGCCCTAAGAAAAAGGGTCAATGCATGGAAAAAAGAATCCTGCACATAAAATAAGGGTCATTACTTAGAAAATACAGAAAAAGAATCCTGTACATAAAATAAGGGTCATTACATAAGAAGTACAGAAAAAGAATCCTGTACATAAAATAAGGGTCATTACAGAAAAAGTACAGAAATAGAAGCCTGTACATAAAATAAGAGTCATTACATAGAAAGTACAGAAAAAGAAGCCTGTATATAAAATAAGGGTCATTACAGAGAAAATGCCGAAAAAGAATCCTGTACATAAATAAGGATCATTACTGAGAAAGTATTGTTGTTGTTGTTGTTGTTGTGGGGGCTTAACGCCATTTTTCAGCACACGATAGGCTATACATGGCGGCCAGTATTAATGGTGGAGGAAGAAACCGGGAAATCCGCGGAAAGAACCACCGACCCACGAGAAGCTACTGGCAAGCTTTCTCACATATCCACATTCGCCGAATCTTAGACTCGAACCCACGCAGACAGAGGTGAGATGGCAGTGATCCGTAACGGAGAGCGCTTTAGACCACTCGGCCACTCGGGGCCCCCTGAGAAAGTATAGAAAAAGAATCCTCTACATAAAATAATGGTCGTTACAGAAAAAGTTCAGAAAAAGAATCCTGTCCAGAAACATTATCCTAGTGAATCGATAAAATGCATCAGATTTGTATGGGTTGAAAATCACAGACTCTTCATATCAAATGATTAAAGAAAATGGTATGTTATAGTAGTCTTTATTGGTGGATAGTCTCCTTATACTGGTAATAGTTTGAGTTTGACCAGTGATTAAAGGAAGGAAGGAATGATAGTTAAATAAACAGTGATAAATTGATAGAAAGATGAAAATGGACCTTTGGTGTAAGAGACACATCAGAAAACACTTTCTATAATATATTCACTACAGTGTGGTCTATGAGACCAAAAAATAATAGTTACTGGTGAGGTTAGATTGATGGTCAAAGGCAAATTACATAGTTAATTGGAGGTTACTATGAAAATGGTGGCCATTATATAAAGGTAGCTGTTATTTATAGGTAGTCATTAGACTAAGCTTGCCTCATTATATATTTTAAGTGGTGCATACCCTCATAATACATTATGGTAGGAATGATGGTTTCTTTGGTAATTAAATTTTAAAAGTTTACAAGTTGGTTACTTTATTACTTTACATCAGTTTATTACAGCATTGTATAATTGTTAAAGTGAGCACTTTTCCAACATATCTTTTGTAATTTACTGTCTGCAGTGTACACATGGTATAATTCAGTCACTATGTGATGTGATTGCTGGTATAAAATCAGTTACAATATGATGTGATTACTGGTATAGATCAATCACTATGTGATGTGATTGCTGGTATAAATCAGTTACAGTATGATGTGACTGCTAGTATAGGTCACTTGCAATATGATGTGACTGCTAGTATAGATCAGACACTGTAAGATGTGACTGCTGATATAAATCAGTCACTGTAAGATGTGGCTGCTAGTATAAATCAGTCACTGTAAGATGTGATTGCTGGTATAAATCAGTCATGTAAGATGTGACTGCTGGTATAAATTAGTCACTGTAAGAGGTGAGTGCTGGTATAAATCAGTCACAATATGATGTGATTGCTGGTATAAATCAGTCACAATATGATGTGATTGCTGTTATGAGTCAGTCACTATATATTTTTCGTGACTCTAGAAATTCTTGGATCTATCTGGTAATGGAATTCTGCTACAAACATAAAACTTTCACAGATTTGATAATTCTTTGTTAAATTGGTGTTGATCATACTTAAAGGTCTCAACAAGTAACCACTGGCAACATTAGCTCACAAATTTGCATTATTCATTATGGTGTCCCTCAAGGCTCTCTTTTAGGTCCTCACCTCTTTCTTATCTATGTAAATAATCTTCCATTAAGAAATGAATTCACCAAAAATACAGATTTATTTCCAGATGATGCACCTTGTGTACATCTAGTTCGGATACCAAAGTTATCCAAACAAGATTGTGCTTAAAGTTCAAAGTTTGGCACAACAAAATAATATGGCAGCACATTAGTAACCAGGAAAATATAAAAGCATTACCATTATGGATGGCAAAAGATATTGGAGCTGTGAAGGATAGTAATAAATTAAAGTCAGAAGTTTATAAATCAAACAAACTTTCATGCACCTACTATTATTGTATCAAATTCAAAAAGTTAGCAATATTTTAATCCATTCAAGAATTTACAGTTTTGTTTGGTGTTGTTAAGAGAAACAACTGTCTCTAGTGTCTATACTGAGTCTTCATTGTTTTGCCCTCCATATTAAGTCTTTTATATTTTTCAGTCCAGGGGATTGATCACTTATCTAAATGACTGCTCACATAATCTTGCCATGCAGTGCATGAAAAAGTTAATAATACACCACAACGTACCACTTATAAACAATTTAAATAGTTAATATACCATAATGTACCACTTACCAGCAATTGAAATAGAAAATATGCTACAGTATGCCACTTACTAACAGTTGAAATAGTTAATATACCACAATACAACACTTACTAGCAATTGAAACAGTTAATATACCACAAAGTACCAATTATCAACAATTGAAATAGCTTTTATACCACAATGTACCAGTTGCTAGCAATTGAAATAGTTCATATACCACAATACACCACTTACCAACAATTGAAATAGTTAATATACCAAAAAGTACCACTTACCAACAATTAAATAGCTTTTATAACACACTGAACCACTTACCAGCAATTTGTGCTTAGCGTAAGTCTCAGATGGTAAACGGAAAATTAAAGGTGCTTGTACTCTTTTCTCCTGATCAAAAGATTTTCATGTGATCTCATGTTTATGACAAACATGCCAGTATTCCCTTTACAAACAGAACAGACCTTCATGATTTTTCCAATGCTAGACTGTGTGAGCATTGTTCAGATAATTGGCTTGCCAATACAAAGTCACACTAATCCTCGATATCAGCATTGAAATACATATCCACAGATTTAAACAATTGTCAGCACTGGTACATCCTCATTGTATTTCAGCTATCCTACCTTGTCAGCTCTAAAGTAGATTTTTGAATACACAAACCTGGAGAGGGGACACTTACAGTTATCTAAATTCAGAAATTGTGAAGCATATTGGTTTTGTGTTACAGGAGAAGTAATTTTTATTGCCATGTGTATTAGAATGTATATACTTCTTAGTGTTATGTGCTGCAAGCTTGATGAACAGATGTAATCTGTGACTACTACATCCTTGCCACAATAATAGGTCAGTGACTTTTATTTCATGCTGCACCAATTTTTTTCAAATTTTGCATTAGATTTTTCTGGTACTTTTTCATGATCGATTTAAGAAATTCAGTGAGTGGATACATCTCTGTAAGTACCGTGACATTGTTACCTCAAAATTAGGTCACTTTGATTTATATTTTTTTAATTACTGACTTCAGTTAAGTTTTGTGTTTAAATAAATTTCTGTGCTTTTGGTTCATGCTGCAGAGGTGCTGAAAGGCCATTTTTATGCAGAATTGGTATTCATCCTAGCAGATGATTTACAGTTGTAACAAAAATTCAGATTTTTATGTATCAGCATTCTTTTCTACATTAATCCACTTTCAGAAGGTTTTATTTTAATCAAGTTATTAAATGAAATAAAATTGTATTTTCCAGAAAATGTATGATTTTTGGTAACTTTTTTTATCTTTCAGGTTCAGACATTCAGAGGTTATTCCTGTCTCCTGAGACTTGCAAAGCTGCCATAACTATCGTTGATGTATCCCTTACTTTTGAATTATAATAAATATATAATTAAATTGTTTCAACATGTTTATAATAAATATAGAATTAAATTATTTCAACATGTTTATAAAAAATATATAATTAAATTGTTTCAACATGTTTTAGTCAGCAATTTGGCATCAGCTTTTGCCCTTGCTCTAAGAGATTTGTTCCACTTTACTGAATGTAAATGTTAGGTTAGATTTAACATTATAGCTTTTGTAAATACTGCCAGAATTGGTGGAACACATTGCATTGTGGGTTTGAAGATTCTCCATGCTTTGAAAAGCAGTGGATTTATAAGATTTACTTCATCCATCCTCATGTCAAGGCTCAGATACTGCTACACTTATTGAAATCAACTATCACAATAGGTGTATAATGAGATGAAGGTATGTGGCACACCAAAACTATGTCACTGTGACATGCTTCATGGGATTTACAGCACATCGAATAGACAGGGTCTGGGTTCCATCTCCAATACATTTCCATCTGTTGCTATAATTCTTTCATTTTAGGTACATCTTGTACTGAAAACTTTGTCACATACCAAAACTGAGTGGTTGTAACCTATTTTCCAAGGTTTATTCAATATTGCTTCAAACTGTGTCCAGCCTCCTATTGCACAACTCTTACACCTTTTTTCATCAAACTTTAATAGTTTATGCATTGTGGACTGGAGGTCTTTCACATAAAAACATAGTTGATGTGACCTATTTTCCAGGGTTTATTCAACATTGCTTTAATATGTGTCAAGGTTCTTGTTGCATTATCCTTTCAGTTGTTTTTGCTAACTTTAATGGGATGGAGGTGGCACATGCATAAATTGGGTATCTATGACCGATTTTATAACATTTATTAGACATTACTTTAAAATATTGACACATACTACAGAAGTGAGGATATCTTGTGAGCTTCTTCTTACTAATAATTCTAATTTTAAAATCAGTTTGCCTCTAAACAAAGTCACTGACCTTAATTGATTTTTAGAGAGATATGAATGGCAGAATGAATTGGGATGAATTCATGGAACTAATCCAAAGGCTTACATTATGGCAGGTAGGTCATTTTCATTAACTGTAAATGACAAATTATTACAAGTATGGCATTTTTGTGAAATATAGTATAGAAAATGATTTCACAAAAAATGTTATTCATGGTAAACTGTGTTGCATCATAGTGTACATACAGTCAATCAGTAATTCATGATGATCTACTGTGAATCCACTGTTATGGGAGAGGTTTACCAATTTTCATGGATTTTGTCAACAAACAATTATCCTTTTGTTGTCAGAGAAGACATTCTCCAGCTTGTACCTCAGAGGCCTTTCATCCTAAAGGGATCGGTTTGACTTTGAGGGACTAATATTAGCAAAACAACAGTGATGCAGGTTATTATGTGGGAGCAAACTTATGTTCTCAAAGCTGCATACATTCACTGACAGTATAAACCCTACCCTCTGTCTCACACAGGAATGAAAGCTGCATCCAATCAGTGGCTGTATGAACCCTAGCCCATATCTCACACAAGACTCAAAGCTGCATCCATTCATAGACAGTATTAGCCCTAGCCCATATCTCTCACAGGACTGAAAGCTGCATCCATACATTGGCTGCATTAACCCTAGCCCATATCTCACACAAGACTCAAAGCTGCATCTATTCATTGGCTGTATTAACCCTAGCCCATATGTCACACAGGACTGAAAGCTGCATCCAGTCAGTGGCTGTATTAACCCTAGCCTATATCACACACAAGACTCAAAGTTGCTTGAGTCAGTGCAAACTCTGGGGTAAGAAGATTGAACACCACTTACCTATTCACATAACCAGTTTCTAATGTATTATTTATTGGTAACATATTGAAAAATAAACCAATCTTTGGAGTAAAATATATTTCTTCAGTAATATGTACCTAATCATAATACATTCCCAAGCCCTTCTGGAAGCAGGTGGACATCTCTTTCAGTAAGTGCCGATGATTGTCAGGGATTTTGCACTAATCTCTCTTTGTAAAGGGAGACCACTATCGTAAGACTTCCATCTAGGAAAGCAGGTGACCATTTTTTTTGCATGTTTGTTGTAGAAACAAAAGAAAAGACATCACAAACATCATTTATAACTTGGGATGCTGAATTTTGCAAAGAAGTGGATGTTTTCAAAATGATCAGGTTTTTATTGTCGAAGAAACATAATTAACTCTGAAAATTGGTTATTGAAAAACCATGAAACTTGATACCCACTTAAATTCAAAGCACATCAAGAATATGCTTATTTACTAGAATGACAAAAACTTGTATACTATGAATTACAACACAGTATTTCATGTTGTTACAGTAAAACTTTGCTGACTAAAATGACTGCCGACAGGCATCATGCAAACATTGCCAATAATGCCTTTCTTTTGTGCAACTGAGAAAGCACTAAAATTACTAAAAGGCTTGAGTGAAAATGTTAGGCTCATGCACATTTGTGTTTTTCATATTTTGCTTTATTATTATGTGCAAGAAAAGTGCCGTCAGATGTATATTATGGGCAGATATATGTAACATTACTTAATGGTATTAGAGTTCACAGCTGAGAATGCTTTTTATTTTATTGCAGGGAGAAAGAAATTGTGGTCTTGTTAGACTGTAATCAATATGATCATAGTAACATTTTAATATACCAAATGTATATTGAGCTGTAATTCAACATCTAAGAGGTGATGAGCTATCTGCATGTTTATATATTTTTACTCCAAGAGTCTAAATTTTGAAAATCTTCCATAGATTTAACAGTCTAATTTATCATGTGTATTTGGCAATTAATACTATATAATGTTTTAAATACAATAGTTAGACACAAATCAAAGTTTAAAAATCAGTTGTTTGTGTTTTTTTAACATTCCATCCAAAAGGCAGAGTATATTATGTCCATACATATGACTATTGGTCTGATCCCTGTTGTTTCTGCAAATAACTGTTATTCTCCACTATCTGCCATTACAAACTTCTTGGTTGGCTTGTGATTGAGGCAAGGAAATAGCCTTTGGATTATGGTGTCAAGAGGTCAAAGGTCAAGGTCACATTAACTGAAAGAAGAAAAATGTTTTCTGCAGAATAATGCAAGTTCTGCACCAGATATTTAGATTGGTGTTTGTTGATAGCTTGCACTGATTGTATGAAAGGAACATACAGATTTTGAGATCAAACAATGAAAGGTCAAGGTCACTTAACTGAAAGATTTAAAGTTATTGCTGCACAAAAGCTTAAGTTTCACATAACAGACCTGGACTATACTTTGTGGCTGGTTTGCATGCAAAAAGTAAGATAAAACCCTTTTGATTTGGATTAAAAAGGTCAGAGATCAAGGTCACTGTGGATAAAATATGGTTTGTGCACAAAAATTTCAGTTCTTAATCATATACCTTTACTGTTGTTTCTGGATGACTCACCCTTTGGATAAGAAGAGGCTATTGATTTTGAGGTTAAACAAATATTAAAGGTCAAGGTGTCTGACTGAAAGAGTGTTTTTTGAATAATGACATTAATTTTATACCATGTACCTTGACATGGAGCACATGTGTAACTTTATGTGGAATATGTGCACTTAAGGCATGGGAGAGGTTTATTCACTTTGGGGTCAAAAAATGAAAGGTCAAGGTCATTGTGACTAAAAATGGGTTTCACAGAATAAATTTTAGTTCTAGAGTCATTTTGATGACCAAATTTTGTGTTTGGCCTGCATTTGGGGTAATAACAAAACTTATAAATTCTGGGTCTAAAGGTCAGGGTCATGGTAAGTCTGATAAGAAAATAATGGCTTTAGCACATTAAGTTTAGTTCAAGACTGCATACCTTGACCAAAGGTCCAGGTCATTGAGACCCATAAGTCAATAATCTAGAGTCAACCATGACCTAGTAGTGTCAAGAAAGAGGACTGTTAAAAACTGCGGACATATAATGTGCCATAACAGTACCTTTGTTAACATTGCTAAAATGACTTACAATTAGGGTTTTTTTCAGCATATATTTCAGAAGTTCACTATTGGCAATGGTTCTGTCATGGATACATATTCCTTAAGAAGTGCTTTGAAAATGGCAGGTAAATAAACTTGTTTTTGTTTGACCTGTAAATGGCAATACATAGGTATCCTTATTGCTGTAGCATCAACTTTATTGTTGTTGTTGTTGTTTTGGATTTTAAGGCCATTTCTCAGCACAAGATAGGATATACCTGGCAGTAAGTATAACTGGATGAGGAAGAACCTGGGGAAAACCCCAGTAAGAACCACCAACCCATGGGAAGCTACTGGCAGCTTCCTCACATACCCACATTGAAAGAGCCCGAGACTTGAATCCACACAGAAAGAGATGAGATAGCTGTGCTTTAGACCACTCAGCCACCTGGGGCCCCAGCATCAATTTTAAGATTCTCTATGCAAATTTTTGAAAGTCCTATACAGTAAATTTAACTTCCCTAACATAGACAAAGCTTGGACCAATAATTGTGGCCATTTTATGGAGGTAGCCAGTTAAGAAAGGTTTGACTATAATTAGAATGACCTTATTGAGACCAAAATATGTGGCCAGTCTTCAGAAGAAGCCAGATTATATAGGGGCCAGTTCAAGAACATTTTCACTATATCTTCTACTATATATATTATAAAAGATATTGGATCTGTGAAAGATGGAAATAAATTAAAGTCAGTAGTCCATAAATCAATAAAATTCTCATGCACCTAATATTATTGTATCAAATTTGAAAGTTTAGCAATAGTTTGATCCCTTCAAGAATTTTAAAATTTTGTTGGGTGTTGTTAAGTGAAGTAACTGTCTTTTGTGCCTGTACTGAATCTAGATTGTTTTGCTCTCCATATTAATCCTTTTTTAGTTTGGTCATGTATTTCAACATAGTGGGCAATAGAAAGAAATTGACTGTCAAAAGAAAAAAAAAAACCCTGTTGTATCTATGATTTCAGAGGGTTATAAATCAGTATCATTTGTGCAGGTACTAGGAATTCATTCCTCTACAGTTTGCAAGTTAGGAGAGAGGTAATGTGAAAAACAAACCTCACACTGGAAGACAGGCATTTGTAACAAAGCACTGCAAGATCAAACATTTGCAGATTGTAAATGTGAATGCTAGCAAGTCACTGCAGGAAATAAGCAACTTACAGGAGATATGAAGTGTCTGTGTCTCAAAGTGTATATAGAATTATTCAGCAAGATTTGCAGTCTCTTCAGATTTTTGCAAAGAACAGTGTTTTAAAAATGTGCAGAGTGTGTTGTTGTTGCTGTTTTGAGTTTAATACCATTTCTCAGCACATAATAGACTATGCATGGCTGTTAGTATAATTAGTGGAGGAAGAACCTGGGATAACCCTGGTATGAACCACCAACCCATGGGAAGTTACTGGCAGCTTTCTCACATACCTACATTGGCCGAACCTGAGACTCAAACCCACCATGGATACAAGTGAGATGGCAGTGTTCAGTAAAAGCAAGCACATGGTCAACTGGGGCACCATAATGAGTATGAAGAAATAGGAAAACAAATGTTTTACATGGTGTTGATTGTAATTAGAAGAAAGTATTATTTGGTTGATGAGATCATCAATGTTGTGAAACCTTATGGAAGGGTAAAAGATAGAAAAGTGGGAAATGGAAAGGCTGTCATAATTACATCAGCCTTCATCATGGCAGAGAGTTGAAATTAATGATGTGGGCTCTTGTTGAACTTTTTAAGGTGTGAGTAACTTTACCTTTGTTGATGGCAATATGACAATGCCAAGTATACTGACACACTTGAAAACTTCATGTAACCTGTTACAGCAAAACCTGTTTTGAAAGACCACTGTTATGTGAGACCACTTGTCTTGAGACACCATCTTTTCAATGCACATATTTATTAATTATATCATGATATGACCTGTTATGAGAGGCCACCTGTCTTGAGACCATAATTTTTTGGCAGAATGGGTGGTCTTTCAAGACATGTTCTACTGTATTGCAAAGCACTTCTCTGGCCAACCATGACTGTACCAAGTTGACAATGCACCTGTGCACTGGTCCAGAGAGAGAGAGAGAGACAGATATAAACAGATGAATAATATTTCTGAATTACATGGCCTGCACAAAGTCCTGACCTTAACCCAAAAGATGGGTGGATGGATGGATGGATGGATGGATTTTGACAATTTATATATTTTTAGATTGAACTTAATTTCCTGTATATAATAAAGTTTATTTTATGCAGATATCATAAATATTAACCAAGATGACATCAACTTTGAATGCATACATGCAACTATGTAATGGCATTACAAATTTTCTTATGTAATTTAAGTTTTTAAAAAATGTAATGAAATTGTCCAAAGAGACATTTTTGTGCCTTCAAGGATTCAAACTTCTCAAACTTCAAAAAAATGTTAGAGACTTCAAAATTAATCTTCGTGAAAAATTCATAAAGACAAATGACTATTTATTAAATAATTAAATTTTCCTCTCACCCTTTTACAATATTAATTATCAATTACATATACTCTTCTATAATGTTATTATACCATTTACTAATTATAGGATTTACTGTCAGTAATAAAACACTTGAGGCATTGGTACTTCGTTATGCTGCCAAGGATATTATTCCTATAGAAGGATTTGTCAACTCAGTCATCAAGCTTCATGTAGCACATCGTAAGTAATCTTTATATACTATTTCAAATTTCAAGTAAAGAATCAATTATTTTTTGCACAACAAATTAGAATTTAACTTTGTTCTTGAGTTTGATGGTAACATGGTATCTTCAATAACCTCTATTAGACCTTGACCTTTGTTCTTTAGTTTCATTGTGGCATAGTATTTTCAATGTCCTCTAGTAACACTGTAATTTTTGGCTGCTGATAATTACTATGCAACCACAATCTGCCTAGATATTTGGGGCAAGGGGGGGAAATGTGGGAGGAATTTGTCAACAATGCATTTTTATCAAATGGATATGTTTAAATCTTATTCTGAGACAAGCATTAACAACGTCATCATTCAGTGATGTCACTGGGTGCATGTTGTCGAAAGTGAAATTATATCTTTTTTTAAAATTGATTTAATTTTACAACATTCTTTTTTTAAATATAGACATGGTTTGATTATAATGAAGCATTAATAAACATGTGCATTTTCATCAGTTTCAAAATGAACATAATAGCCATGATATCAACAACATATAAAAGCAAATTGCATATTTTATTTCAGAGAGATATAGTACATCAAGTAGCAAATCTGAAGTTGGAGAGAAAGAAAGGATAAAATTTTTACAGGAGGTTAGTACCTTAGACAATTTTAGACTTACAGAGCAGATATTTATTATTAGGTTGAGAGTACCTTAGAAAGCTGGAATTCTTTCTTTGCATAAGTATCTTTCTCATGGTAAAATGGTTATGAGCATTATTCTGACGGAGTTATGTCCCTTTGTAGCACTCTCAATTCTTTCTAGTCCATTCATGGTACTGGTAATCATAATATAAAGAACACCAGCTTTTAAAGTCATTTCATTGCTTTGATTTATTTTAGACTGATTTTATTGATAAAATGTCTTTAAAACTAATAGACACTTCATATGTTTAACATTTTCGTTTCAGTTGCTCTTTACAGCAATATATTCCTGAAGGCCAGTATGAACATTCCATTATGGAAGATGCTTGAAAGAGAAGATAAGAAGAAAGTATTATCCACAGATGTTTGTATTTCCAGAGACAATTATCAATGAAAGAAAACAGAATAGAAATGTTTCTTCTGAACATCAAGAGGAAAAAAACTGATCAGTGCCAAAGTAGCTGGATAAAGATAACTTTAAGATTTTGACAAATCACATATACAACTGGAAACAGAAATAAGTCATGCCTTTAAAGACATTTGTAAATCTGAATATCAGTTTTGGTAATTGTCACGGATCTTGTGCTTGTTGGGGGTGGGAGTGGTTGAAGATCATGTATTCATTTCTTGCAGACAAAAAATGTTCATTTTTCCATAAGCTGTTGTGCAGCTGACAGTGATTCAAATAAATTGGATTATTAAACAGAGTTTTGGACATTTTGTTGTTGTTGCTCTAAATGATTGATACCTTATGGCTATTTTTGAAAGTGGTTTTCTTTGCAAGGTAATTTAGAATGGCTTGTTAAAGGGAGTGATTATATATAAAAGATATAGGTTGTTTGTTTTTCCATACAAATCTCTACATCAACCAAGAATGTGTGTGTGTGATTTGGATTTTTAACGTAGCTTTAACAATTTTTCAGTCATATCGCGACAATGTCTGCAGTGTGGCAGTTTATAGTGATGTCTAGCACTGGGGCATCATGCCGCAGACATGTAGCATGATGTCTCACCCAGTCATATTATCCTGACACCAGGTCAACCAGTCCTAACACTAACCTCTTAATGCTGAACGCCATGCGAGGCAGCTGTTAGTACCATTTTTGTAAGTCTTTGGTATGACTCGGCTGAGGATTGAACCCACGACCTCCCGCATCAGAGGCGGATGCTCTAACCACTAGGCAACCAAGAAGACAACACAAACTTTATGTACACAAACTGTGATGATGTATGCTATAAAATTTCAAAAAACAATTTTAAAAAAATAAAATATTTTAATAACTGAACTTGCTGGTAAACTGAGTCAATTTGTTGATATAGCAAAGTACTTATTAAGTGAATATATATATAATCTTTAGTACTTTCCTCATTTTAACAAAATCATCTTTCAACAACACAGCGTCTGAGTGCTACATTCTTGTTTTAGTTTTCTTCTCCCACAGCTGCTGGGGGACATGGAAATAGTAGGCACTTTTTAGTGATTCCATCCATCCAGCTGTCTATCAGCATATCTCAATCCTTGCATTCAAATTAGCTTGTTAATACTTTAACAATAACAATTTGCTTTTGTATGATTTCAACTGATTTCTTGTGAGACTCATAAAATATCTGCAGGTATTGGTTATGTATTCAGAGTCTGTTCTTAAGGGTGATTCAGATGCTGACTTTACCTTTATTCACATCTATGTTACGTCCTCATGCATGCTAATCCATGAAAACTTGTGCATTCTGTGTACAACATCAACTCTCATGTGTCTTTTCTGTCAAAGATCAATGTAAAACCATTTCAGCATAGTACTTTCATGATTTGTGATCAACTTCAAGTAAATTTAATGATTATACCCACAACTGTGTTTCAATCAATGAGATTCATGCTAAAAAATATTCACATGTAACCCTTGAAGACGATTGAAATTCCATACAATTTGAAGTTGAATCATGAGAAAATTATTACTCTACTGAGTTCTTTAGTCTGTTTGTGATGGGAAAAATCTATTTTTATCCCAAAAAGTAAGAAGAGGGACTTATACCTCAATATCAATTATATGTTTTTGTAGTATTCAATTTTCAAAGGTTGCCATCTTTTCTGCAAAAACAAAGTTAAACAATAATTTTGCTGAATCAAACTAAGAAAAATATTAATTAAAGATTAATGATTATCTCATTTAGAAAAACTTTTTTCAAGTGACTATTTTTAACATATTCTAAATGTTGACCTCACTATCTCTCAATTCTTCCTATTTTTCCACCACTTTGCCTTATTTTTTGCAGGGAAGAGAAATCACTTTGCCTTAAATTTGAGTCCAGTATGTACCCTGAATATCTGAAATGTAAATGGTCTTGGTAACTTTGCCATCAATACAACAGCAATTATGAGATGTAAGTATGGTTCTGCCCCCGAGTTTCACATTTTTGCATGGGGTTCAAAATTTTACAAACTAGCATTCCCCTTATTTTGCCCACTATTATTCCTTGTTATATAAAACAAAATCTTTGTATATCCACAGGCAGATTAGTCAAACCTAAAATTTTCTTTTTTTTGAAATCTAAATAATGTGGGTTGATTTGGGTTTGAGAGTGCACAGTTGCGCCTTACATCAGATGTGCACATCTGTTATAGAAGATTGCTAGGAGTGAATAATTATTTTCACTTTCTGAACTTTTGATGTAAATTATATTTTTTTAAAATGAGCCAATAACATTTTTATTTTTATTTTAATTTTGCAAGTGGATTCTCAGAAAACAGGATCGCATGCATTGTAAAAATTCATTTCTGTATTTCAAGGGCGAACAAAGTTAGTGTACTCTATTTCATGTAACTTTTCACACCCTTTAACTTTTCATACAGATTTGATCCATAAAAATGATAATTATTGTTTTCACTAAAACTTTTCACACATAGAAGTTTGTAGTATTTAAAATTATTAATTTTCATACAAATGAAGCCACCACATCCAATGAAAATTAAGTTGTTCAAATTTGAACACTGTTTCTACATGATCAAGACAAGGGGAGCATGCAGCTTGAATGGACTTATAAATAAGCAATTTTCCACTGCCAGTCCATGATTGTACAAATGCCTTTCACTCAAATACACTTGTAATGGCTTCTCTCTGGTACATAGTCATACTTTCAGTGTTAAACTCACAAAGTACCAATTGCCTCCACCATTTTCGGCTGATGTAAAAATGCACTGCTGTTACACAATATTGGTTAGCTGGCATTACATACTAAGGGAAGCAACTTGTGAAATCCATTAGATGTCGCTAGGACAAAGCACTAAAATATCGACTTGATCAGCCAAGGTGTAGATAGGGTTAACATTTTGGGACCTTGGCTAACGAAGATGTTTCTATACTTCACTTATTTTCTTTTCCTAATACAGGGATTTTTTAAATATTTATTTTAAGAATTTTTCTTGAAAACCAGTGTATAAAATAAAGTACTGGGACCAGCTGTTTTCAGTATAATGTACATCAACTTAAATTACAAAAAGAACTTAAGCCACTTTTGTACAACAAAATCATAATGTATTGATCTTTCTAATCATATAAAAATGATATATACCACCATTCTTTATAGAGAGCTAAATTTGGATAAAGTGTTGACATATCTTCAGCAATTCAGGTATTCCATTGTGTAAATCCTAATGGAAATCTTAATGGGATAGTCTCCATTATCATCAGTATCTTTGTTTTCTTGACAACGTGAGCTTTGTGGCATAAAAATACAAAACCTCTTATATAGTTAAAGTCATACAGGTCATGGACTACTCTGGGGCCTAAGTGGTTGGAGCATTCACCTCAGATGCAGGAGGTCGCGGGTTCAAACCCCAGCTGAGTCATACCAAAGACTTATAAAAAAAATGGTACTAACAGGGTAGTGTTGGGACTGGTTGGCCTGGTGCCAGGATAATGTGACTGGGTGGGACATGATGCCCCAGTGTTATACATCACTATAAACTGCCACACTACAGACATCATAGAGATATGACTAAAAAATTGTTAAAGCTACATTAGAAATCAAAGCATGCAATCACATACACACTTGCACGTACGCACGCATGCACGCACACACATGAGTCATGTAGGCATTAACACTATTTCAGTAATGGGTGTCTTTTTTTAGAATTTGATTCTACATATCTTTAAATGGCAATTATTAACTTTTTTTGGACCATCATACTTCTATATTCTTTTAGAAGGTCATTTACTTGCCCTGAGAAATACATATAGGACAAGATCAACCTAATGATGTGATCCCAGTTCTCTTTTCTTTACCCAGTTTAGTACCTGGCCACCATTGTAAAATGTCCATAGCGATTGATAATTTTTGTCTGGAAGTTTCTTAAAGACAATTAAGGTGCAGAATATTCAATAATCAGGATTGAATAGACTTTGGTTAAACAAAATTAATATCAAATTTTAAAACAACTAGTTATATTTAATTTAAGATGAGTAAATATGCATATATGACCTGTATGACTTTCACTGTAAGTGAAAACAACCAGTGAAATAATCAAGACTTAATGAGCTAATTTGTATATTTAATATCAATGGTTATTTTTTGTATAATACATGCTGACAACAGCTGAGCAATCACAAGAGTCTACCTTTAAATACCATAGATTTCATGAGAATTAAATAATTTATCTATACAGGGTCTCCATTTTACCTCATCATTTTTTCCAAGGCAATTAACATTATTTACTAATAAATATAATTATTTAAAATTAGTGTTTTAGACAGGTTTTGTTTATTACACATTTTCAGTCTTTCTTTATTTCATTTAAGGATATGTCATTTGTTTAAATACATATGTTATGGTGTATACCAGGGTTAGTCTTTTAAGTCCATAACCTTGCTTACAGAAGTGTCAAAGCTTTGAATACAAAGTTACAACTACACATGGTTTGAGCCGAGATGAGATCCAGTGCCACCTAACAAAAGGAAATGTACATACACTAAGTGATAATGGGTGATCTTTGGTGGGAATGTAGATGTTGTTTCACTTGCAGAGAAACCAAAACAGCCAGCAAATGCTAAGGTGACTTAATTTTGCAGTACATATTATCTTTCTTGGAATTTAAACTTCAGTAAATGGAGTTAAATATGGATATAAATATTATGAATATTTAAATCTGAAATATAAATCTTTGAAACTAAAAAGGTATGGAATATATTTTTTATAAATAATTTGCATTTACTATTGTAGCAGTTTTCTCTTTGGCAAAAGTTTGTGCCATTTCAGTAATGAGTGTTCCAAAGTCAAGCCTGTAAGAGAGCTGAAACTGCATCAACAGAGGTTTGTTTTATTTTTTTCAGTTACAAATAGGATAAGCTCTCAAAAGTTTTACTAAAATTTTACTTTTCATTATCAACAAATCATGAAGTACCCAACCTGTATATACTCTGTTTCATGTTGATTTCTAGACCATATTATTCATACAGCATCCCATTTGTTTTTACTCCCTACAAATTTTAAAAACAAAAAACTTAAAGGATATCAAAAATGCAAAAAAATTTAGTCATTTCATTTACTCATTTATAAGTTCTAACCTGATTGTTGCCAGGGGAGCCCAAACACTTTCAACTTTTTGGCATTTTGAATCAAATGGGAGTTTCTTTAGTAACATGGTTCCATATTTGCATAAGCAAGTCTATTTTTTCAAGGAATAGATGTGATGTAGTTCACCATCTTTTGATAATCTCAATAATTCTATAAATTTCAGAGTTAATCTCTTTGAACACGTGTATACAAGTTCCTCCTTTTATTTGTTCAATTTGTTTTAGAAATATTAAAAATAGACATTCCCAATGTTGGACACAGATGATATGTTTTTTAATGAAATGGGCATTTCTAGAAACCAGACATGGTTTGTTTTTTTTAATTAAATACCCAGGCTTTATTAACCAGTTGGCTTTGCTTTGATGCTGTGCAGACAGAGACTGACAAAAAGTATTCTAAAAGTCAGATTAACCAAGCTGATATAGAGAGAAATCATAACACACATACATTTAGGTAGCTGTGTTTTCACTGGCATATCAAGATGTTGTAATGACCAGCTAAGTGCCATATGTTTTAACTGTCCTTACAGGAAAAATATCAATTTCATCAAAGAGTATGAATCTGTGACAGAACTTACATTTAAGAAACTAGAAGAAATATTTGGCATAGGAACATTACGAATTATGTGGGGTATTTGAATATTGTGGATTATCATTCATAATTCTAATGGATTTGTACTAAAGTTAAATGAAATCCCATGTTATAATAATCATCCATTATGGGGAGAAGTGACAAGAAGGTTTTTAAGACAGTTGTCATGGCAGCCATACTGGATGTATGACTGGTACCATTTTCATTTAGGACCAACTAGGTATCATAAGAAGTCTACTGGTGAAAACCCCATGTTGATATAGCCATCCATTTGGAGAGGAGTAGAGATAACAATAGTTTCAAGATATGACATTCCATTCATTGGGAGTAGCAATAACAACATTTTTGCTGTGGTAGCCATAGTGGGTATAAGATCGGCACCATTTTCATTAAGGACCAACTGGACATCATAAGAAGTTTTCTTATGAAAACCCCATGTGAATATGGCTTTCAGTTCAAGCAGAGTTGTGATAAAAATTGTTAAGATGGCTGCCATGGTGGCCATATTGGATCTTAAATCATCTCCATGTCAGGACCAGCTAGACATCATAACAATTCTTGCAGTGAAAACTCCTTGTGGATATGACCATCCATTCAGTAACAATAACAAGATCTTCAAGATTGCCATGTAAGTAGTGGGCACATTGGATGTCCAAGTAGCACCATTTTCATTTAAGACCAACCAGACAATGGGATGAATGTGTGTCTAAAGTTTCAAGGAATGATAAACTTGTGCTAATGGATGGACAAATGTCAAACAGACAACTAACAGACAACAGACCATCCTATATGCTCTTCTGGTCTGTGACCAGTAGAACTAAAAACTATACCATCTTGACTAACTGAAAAAAAGGGTTAAATTTTATTGTGACTTCAGGAATACATGCATAATAGTCACACAGTAAATAATTCCCCTCTAAATACTCAGTCACTCCAGATTCCTCGGACTGAAATCAAGGCAAAGAGTAGTTACTATTGTAAGTTACAAAATTGATATCAAACAGCAGGAAAAGCTATCCCCCAATACATACATACTTGATTAGTCAATGCAAATGATCTCTCTGTAGATTATTGTAAAACAGTACTCTATGGTGAGAAAATTAATAAGAAAATTACTGCCGTAATCACAGGTTTTAATCAAAGTATTGATGCAATTAGCCAGCAAAAAAAAAATAATTTACTAATAGCCATAATTACATATTTATCTTGGTATTATCTGTATTCAGCTGTTTAACAGTAAAAAACTGGATCTACTGTTACATATTGTCTTGCATATCTGAGCCTGCCCTGTTGAACAGTGAAGAACTGCATCTACTATAATATATTATACGAGCACATTGTGGTCTGCCCTCTTGAACCGTGAGGAACTGTGTCTACTATAATATATTGTACTAACATAGCCGGGGTTTGCCCTGTTGAACCATGAAGAACTGCATCTACTATAATATATTGTACTAGCATAACAGTGAAGAACTAGATTATTATATAATTTAAAAGAATAACTTTTCTATACATCAATCCCAGTTCACTGTCCAAGCCTTTGTAATTTCTCCATACATCAATCCCACTGTTCAAGCCATATTTTTTCTCTATACATCAGTCCCATTTCACTGTCCATGATATCATAATTTCTCTACACATCAGTCCCATTTCACTGTCCAAGCCATTGTAATTTCTCTATACATCAATCCCATTTCACTGTACAGGCACAAAAATTTGGAATTAAAATGGAAGAGACTGATTGAAGAAGGGAATGGGTTGTCTGCATGTATTAATTGGTAGCTGGGGGAGGGGGTCTGCATATATATTTATGCACATAAAGTCCCCTCTACCCACCTCCCTTTGACCACCAATCTTTCCTGTTATGACCCAAATCCCTATGTTTGTAAGGGCAGTAATGCGGGATATCATACCTGGAAATATGCTCAAGCTCCCTGATAATTAATTTAATAATACTTGTACCAGTGACACTGATTTGTTGGCATAGATGGTCAAGTTTATCTAGGTCTATACATGGTGTAGAGGCAGTAAAGCACCTCAAGCATTCCATCTTGTTACAGTGTATTGATAAAATGAATACACTAATACTATGGAAGGGGTATATAAAATTTAACAACAATTAACAGTTTGAGAGGTCAGTTTACCTCACTTACCTCACTAATCAGCTCCCAAACCTGTATTGGTATGTTGGTAATTAGGTTTAGGGGCTGATTTATTGGACTACTGCACTTACAGTCAATAAATTGGTAATTAGGTTTAAGGGCCAATTTATTGGACAACCTCACTTAATGTCTCGCTGTCTCATTACATACAGTAAACTGGAGGGCTATTAGCTAATCATGTGTAATTTATGTGGCCATGTGAAATTGGAGGGCTGTTAGGTTAATCATATGTAATTTGGGTGGCCATGTGGACTTGGAGGACTGTTAGCAAATTATGTTTAATTTAGGTTGCCATGCAGAACTGAAAGGCTGTTAGCTAATGAAGTGTAATTTGGGTGGACATGTGGAGTTTTTTGGGAGGTCTGTTAGCTAATGATGTGTAATTAGGTGGCCATGTGGAATTGAAGGCTGTTAGCTAAGGATGTGTAATTTGGGTGGCCATGTGGACTTGGAGGGCTGTTAGCTAATGATGTGTCATTTAGGCAGCCATGAGGTATTGAAAGGCTGTTAGCTAATGATGTGTAATTTGGGTGGCCATGTGGTACAGAAAGGCTGTTAGCTAATGATCCGTAATTTAGGTGGCCATGTAGACTTAGAAGGCTGTTAGCCAGTGACATGTAATTTAGGTGGCCATGTGGAACTTACTCCCACATAACCACTCCTTGATAACTCACGCCCTGGTAACTCGCAAACCCGCTTGTAATGTGGGGTCAGGTGTGGATCCCATTTTTTAAACCAGAAAATACCAAAAAATTTATTCCTATTTGTTGAACTTTTGTGTGTGTGTGTGTGTGTGTGTGTGTGTGTGTGTTTTAAAAATAACATGGCTTTTACAGTTTTGGTATCAGTTTTGATATACCATTGGTATACTACTGGCATATTAAATTGTGATCCGTCCATGTAACATAATATGCAAATATAAACATTGGAACTGGGTGCTGTTAATTCTAGGGCTATAGACTAATGATGCATTTCCACTCATTAATCATTAGTGAGTATAAATTATCCCCGTTTTCTAAATGAATTTAACAGGATACACAATTTCATCGCAATCCTTTCTGCTTTTTTGTTCAAAGGGCAAATGTGTATTAGTATGTGGTATAAATAAAATATTTGTACAGTATGAATGCTGTATCAATGATATGCCACTTGCATAAATTTTCATCAAACGGAAACTTGGCTAACCTCGTTTCCTTAGCATGTAATATCCGTTTCTTGTCATCATCATCATAAACCCATGATGCAGAATAAGGAGAATGTGATGCTCGTTGTTGTCAGGTTTTATCATTGAACTTTACATTTCCTTTGTTGATAAAAACTTATGTGCATAAACAGCTGGAGAGAGAATTTTAATGTTGTTTTACTCATTATCAACGACAAAACGATACAACTTATAGTGGTTCCATCATGGAAACTTTTTTTTTAATGTGGGTGGGTATATTGGTTTTGAAGTGCTTTAATTGCATGTCTTTGTGTAAAGACCTATCCTGATCAATGATTACTGCAATAAATTTCCCTGTTAAACAGTGATATATATATATATATATATATATATATATATATATATATATATATATATATATATATATATATATATATATATATTCTGCTAAACAAGCATATTCAGCATATTCAATCGAATGTGGAATAAGCCTATGGTCTTTCTGCCAACCATACTAGGGAACCCCCCACGTGATCATGCCCTATGATGTCACGGCGATATTTGAGTAAAAATATCGCATTTTTCACTAGTTGAGTGAATACATCATTTTTACTATTGAGTAAAACATCCATTCTTTTCATCGTGTGAAATTACTGTGAATTGTTCACCTTTGTCCTTGTACTGTGTAAGGTCATTGATTTGTATTTATATTTGTTGCATTTTTAGGTTCGTGCATATTATGTTAATGTGTCCAGTATTTGGATCTTATACACGCACGTATTAATCAATATTCTTTCTCATTCAAATCATACATCAATAAACATTGTATTTGTATCACCATCAAAAGTGTTATGTTGTAAATCCGAAATCCCAACTCGGTTATCTTGTTACAAAGAAGTCATAATTTTTTTTCATTTTCTTTCCAAATGACATACATTTTCTTTCCAAATGACATTCTTAGTACACCATAATTAACGATAGTCAAGGAAATTTTGATCGATGAAAATATCACTTACGCCTAGTGGAGGCAGTACTTTGATAAATAAATACCAATTAAATAATTTTTTTGTATCAATTGAATTTGTGTTCTAGTTCTATCTTTTAGTTCCTATTTAAGTGTAATCATCATAAATGCAATGTGTCCTCTTGTAATTAAGTGTAAAATGTGTCAACCTACTGAACAGCTATGTCCGCGAGCATTTCTTTGAGAACCTAATTAAGTGCCGACCGTGTTTTGATATCGGACTAGAGGAAACATTTGTTGCATTGTTGCACTAAATAAAAACCGGGCCTCCTTTTCTATTATCACGTTAATTACATCTTTTGAATCAAATAAAGGAGGTGGAATAAACAAAAGAGTTAAAAGGCATACAAATCCTAACTGCTTAAGAACCAGCGGCTCCGGTCGTATGTTGGGTAACTCGTTTCAGTTGATCAATCTAACACTGTTATAAATGTAATAATAATAATAATAATAATAATAATGAGGACTTTGTATAGCGCCAAATCTTTAGAAGCTCTAAGCACTTTACAACATTAGACAACACCTAAAACATAAAAAAATCACATAATGATATGATTACATAAAAACAAACACCATGAAATTAGAAAACATAAAACATGCAGAAAATATTTAAGGTAGGAAATATTATTAGGTCTTTAAGTTTGTTCTTGCAGTCGAAATAGATGAGTTTTGAGAGTGCCCTTGAATGAGATCACAGTGTCTTTGTGTCTAAGTTCAGTGGGAGCAGCAGAGAGGCTGAACCCTACAACTTTTTTAGAGGGTTCCGTTCGCAAAAATAAGGGTTCTTTGAAGACTGAAAAATAAGGCCAATAAATCGTAAACCTCACCGTTAACCGATCATATTTCCATACAATGGGAAACAGACCCAATTAGCTTTTTTGTTACCTCGCGCTGACTATTTTTTTTCAAATTTTAGGCATGTTCATTTGCGACACGCACACACACATGTTGTCATTGGCCTCTCTGCTGATGTAATTAAACCATTATTATATCAATAATGATCGGTGAAGCTCACTCAGCTGAACTAGCTTGAGAGCGACTAGAAGCAATCAAAAAATATCTACCCATGAGAGATTCTGTCAAACAAAAATTACAAGTGCGTCAAGAATCTCAGGTGAAATTTGCAGAAGGTTCAGAACAGTTATTTAAACCAATTGTCGAACCATCTAAAAAAATTATTACAGCAACCAAGGCAGTACAAATAGCTATTGAGGCATTGCCTGTTGATATTGCTGGCTGTCTTCAAGCAGCTCAGCCACCACCCTGGCAACCTCCTCAACCACAACCTAAACCACCAAAAGCCAAAATTAAAATAATAGATAAATTTACGCCTGAAGGTATTGCCGCTATCCGTGACCCAAACCAAATAATTCAAATTGCCTCGTATGGATATAATCAAAGAGAAAAATATGTAAAACCCAAATATATTGGTACTCTGAAATATAACGATTGGATCAAGGATGTATATCATATCTATGCTGATACTCCGCAAATCAGATATGAGGAAGATATTAATCAGTTTAATATTTTTAGCCAGGCAGTAAATGAGTATACTAAAAGAGCAATACAGGAAAGGAGACAAAAAGAAGAAGAAATGAAGCAGCAACGGGAAAAAACGAGCAGAAAGGAAGGCTTCAAAAACATGTAAGAAAAGAACAGTGGAAACAAGTAAGGAAGAAGAATGGTATGATACAAGTTCTGACCCTGGTGTAACTGGATGTGGTGTTGCTACTCAAGGAAGTGGTCTTATTACTCCATGTCCGGAAAACATTCTTGCTGATGTTGATCTACTAGAAATTTTAATCAGTGGAAAATGAGCTGGTAATAACTCTTCTGAGATCATCAATGAAATAGCATCAATTTGTCAACGATTATTTACAGGCGGTATCATGGACATTAATGTTTACTGGGAACTCATTGATGAAGTTATCGATGATTACCACAGTGATTAAACAGTTAGATATAACAACTATAATAAAATGATTATACATAATGCTCAACGTGGACCGACCATGGTCAGGGTGATAAATTCGTGATTACCTACATATAGCGCGTACTACGGCAATGGACTTGGTAATGTTGTTCAGGGTCAAGGTTAGCTTCAAAAGTAATACCTGTTGCAAAACAATTAGGTATGAAAGCTATTGATGTTGTTTGTGATAAAGGTATTGGTGCTGTTGGCGGTGTTGCCGGTAAAGCATTCTCGGCAATCAAAGAAAGATTAGCACGATTGACACAACGAAAACCTCAACCAGTAAAATTACCCAGCACTACGGATATGCCTGCAAATGTTAGTAAAATAATAAAGCTGCAAATCAAAAACTAGCAGAGTTGGCTAGTGTACCACTATCAGAGAAAGAAAAAAAATATAACCGCTAGTCTGTAGCAGGAAGCGGTCTTCGTGTTAGACAAACACGATAATAATAAAGATGTTTAAACATGTATCTGATACCGCATTTGACATAGATGCACCAGTACTCAAAGATGAATCTGGCGTGATTATCAGTATTATTCTTACAATGCACCAAATCCAAATGAATGTTCACGAATATGTTTACAAATCTTTGATACAAGTAGATATTTCTTACCCTGCGAGGCATTTATTGAAATAGAAGGGCAAATTTTACAAGCAGATGGTAAAGCAGCTCCAGATAATGATCGACCTGGTTTTGTCAACAACGGTATTATGGCGTTATTTAAAAGTGCTATATATGTGATTGACAGAAAAAACATTGAAGAAATTAACAACGACGTTGATGTTGCCATGACAATACTTGGCCTTGCACAATACAGCGATGATTACATAAAATCGGCCGGTTCATCAATGATGTTTGCAAAGGATATAACTGATCATCCAGATGATAAATATGTAAATATAGGTAATGTAAGAAATGCTGCTGGGGCTGCAGAAACTCCTGCAGTATAATCATTAAATGAACATTACAATTTAGAATTTGCCACACGTAGATTTATGTTAAACGATAATGAAGAGTTTTCTTGAGTGATTCCGCTTTCACATATCTTTGGATTCTGCAGAAATGTCTGCAAGGTTATTTTTGGAGCCAAGCATACTGTTATGCTTGATAGAAAAGGTGACGACAACGATGCAATCTGGCGACCCAACACAGCTGCTGCATGTATAGTAAGATTAACAAAAATTTCACTGTGGATGCCAGTAATGAATCCATCAATAACTGAAGAACAACGATTACTCTCTTTTATGGATCGTGGTGGTGAAACAGCATTGTCATGGTTGACAATGACCACACACACTACTCAAAGTGAAGTTGTTGGTTTATTTACATGGCAGATAGCATCACAGCAGGGTGTTTCTGCACCACGACATATATTTATCGCATTTCAGGAAAACGCACGATATGGTACACAAACACGAAATGAGATGGTATTTGACATGCTTGGAGTTAGTGAAGTTTCTGTAAGGATAAATGGGAATCAGGAGCCATCCGAAGAAGTATTACTGAATTTTGAACGCAATCACATAGCACGTGCGTATCATCAACTGATGAAATTTATGGGACGTGATCAGAATGTTGATTCTGGTTTGCAGATATCTTAGCGGGATTTTACAATGCTGTATCTGATCTATTACTTTTCATTGGAACATTTAGATTTATTCAGACAATCTGTCATTGATATACACTTCTGAGCTCGTGTAGCACGATCACTAGCGAGAATTGCCGGTCCACCAGTTATTCCTGGTGGTTATAGAGTAATTGCAGTTATACTCAGCGATAAAACAATGCTACTTGAAGGTGTTGGTGGTCGCATGAGAGTCATTGATGCCCCTGTAGAAAACATGTAAATGTTAATTAAAAATCAAAATATTATTATAAAATGTCATATCATCATGTCAACATCAGTCTGACTCCTGGTCAGATTAAAAAACTACAATCAGCATCCAAAGATAACTGTTCAACGACAATATCATTAAAACAAGGACAAATCTCAGGTGGTCCGAATAAACTATCACTGACAGAAAGTCAACTCAAGCAATTTAATGCAGCTAAGAAATTAAGCACAGGCATACGACTTAATCTTTCCGCGAGTGCCATTAGCGACGCTGCTTAAACCGGTGGAATTTTTCCACTTCTTGGAGCTATACCAGCGTTGATAGCAGCGGCTGCTGCAGCTGTTGCAAAAGCTGCTGCGTTAGGTGCTGTTGGAACTGCTGCTGGAATGGCATTAAACAAAGCTACAGGAAAAGGTTTAAAAAGATCTAAAAAAAAAAGGGAAAGGGTTTAAGATTACCGGGGATGCTACCACGATACGGTCGCGGTCTAAGATTGCCAGGAACAATACCTCATTGATTCTTCCAATCAACAATTTTGATTTACTTGATGCTGCTGCCCAGCTGAACATAAAAAACTTCAAAGGTGTTTTTATGCGTGATCAATTACCGCGTAAACCAAACGATGTTGAAACTGGTATTATTAATCTCAATAAATCCACCAACACAGGTACACATTGGGTTGCTTACATGCTTGATCCATGTGGAATTGTTTATTTTGATTCGTTAGCACCACCAAAAGAATTTTTAAAATATGTAAGTAACATGCAAATTCCAGTTTGGTATTCAATGTTACCAACACAAAAAATAGCAGATCTGCCAATATGTGGCCGTGAAGCACTTGCTGTACTTGGCGCGATTTCAGCATCGTCAGCACCACCTCATAAAGTTGTGCACGAGTACACCATTAACCAGCATCTATTGTTTTAAACAACTATTATATTATATTGTATAATGGTAGATATTTATGGAAGATCAGCTAAAACTAAAACCAAATAAACACCAGGTGAAGACTTACTCAAACAAGTAACAAAACAGATCAGCGATGAAATATCTGACCTGCTCAATCTTGCCAACGTTGATCCTGGTGAACTTGTAGTATTTCAAGACTGTGAAGGAAAATTGATGACGAGTAATATTTCAATCAGCGATATCATTGTTCGTGCCATCAAAGGAACACGAGAAGGTCTCGTTGCCGTGTATGACAAAGAAGGAAAACTTGTCCCTAGTGCTGTTACTCCATCGTCGATCCGAAATAGTATATCCGAAAGAGTTTTAAAGACCGGTGATATGATGACTGGCATTCTCAACATGAACAACAATAAAATTACCAACGTGGAAGAACCAACAGATAATCTCGACGCTGCAACAAAAAAATACATCGACGATAACAACATTCCGATGACAACTTTGTTGTCGACGATCAATGATGGAATGATCACACTCATAACTGATTTTACTAATCAAGTACAACTGTTTCTGAATTTTTGCAGAAACGTAAACAGAACCATTAATTAATTTTTTGGAAGTCCACCAACCGTTGACATAAAACTCGCTGACGTTAACGTGAGACTCAACAATATCATCAGTGGAATTCCTAATATCATTCAAAAAACTAACCTCGTTAAAATTCCTCACATGCAGATCAACAATATCGTATACACAGTATCATCAGGATCATCAACGTGGACACCGAGCAATAACACTATCAAACATACCTTGACAGTTACTGGTGTGTACAGGCTGTCCGTGTTCAGCTCTGCAAAATTTAGGATATATACTACATTTCCATGGCATCATTCAACCGATAATTTTTCTGGAACTGTATCTGTAGTGTTAAATAAGGATACCGAAGAAACGTTTATACTGGAACCATCTGTTAAAAAATTAACCGCAGCATCTTACTGGTGGTGTCTTGAATTTGTTGCTGAAACACCTCAATTGATTTCTTAATACTTCAGAATTTTGAATTAGTCGCGTTAATCTATTTAATAATAATGATCGACGCTAACCAACACAGATACAATCAAGTATGTGAGTGTCAAACCAAACTGAAAAATATCATCGACGAGTACAGTGCAGAAGTAACAAAAATATCGCAGACACGCAGTTGTTATCGATGTAGCTGTTTATTCGGCATCTGCGATCATTGCGTCGTCTGGTGTAATTTTGTCCGTGGTAACGATGACGTCACCGGCAGTTGCAATAATTTGTGTTTCATCTGTGACAACAATTGCTGGTGTTCTTAATATCATTGCAAAAAAATATTGACGTGTACAAACGCAAAATTACATGAGTACACATTAAAACTGCATGCAGTAACGTGCACGTACTCAAAGTTATCATCATTGATTTTGTCATGCCTCAGTGACGGTATAATTACCAATGATGAGTTCACAGCGATAATGGAGATTTACAACGAGGCATTTGAACCAGATTGTTCACAATCAAAGATGGAATTATAATTACTAGATATAAATTAATAATTAAATAATGTCGTCGTCGCAAGAACTACTACAACAGATTGCCGCCAATACAGCTCCGCTGAAAACAACGATGATATCAACTAGTTCAACTAATCCTGAATTTAGTGTTGTTTTTCCAACTGCAATTCCAGTAAAAGAAATAGCACAATTACGAGTTTACTATACTTGGCCAAATATCAGATCAACGTTGTTTGGTGGACTTCCTCTGAATAACTCACTGGTGTTCGCGAACAAAAACCGCAACGATGGAACTCCAGATTGGCAAGTAGTCAGTATTCCCACGGGAAGTTATGAGATCGAAGAAATCAACGAAGAATTCCAGCGCAGAATTAAATCTATCACCAGAAAGGAATCCTAGATCGCCATTACCAAACACGAACCAACGTTGTCATCGGCGATAGAAATTCTTTCACAGGACTACGTCGTAGATATATATCAAAGTTCGATAAGAACTATACTTGGATGGCCTGAGATTCCGCTCATGCCATCAACGACGCTGCCACCAGAACCCCGTCAAGAGGAATTTTTTACAAAAACACAATCATACTCAAAACATTTCAGTTTTGAAAAACCTTTACGCGTGTACACCGATGATGAAACTGGTCAGGTTTTAATCACCGTAGAATATGATAAAGAAAAACGTCATATAGAAACAAGAATTCTTGTTAAACCCAGTGGAGGATTACCTATTAACAACAATTATTTAAAATCTTACTCGGATGAGATCAAATCTGAACATACAAGGCTTCTTAATGATCAAAAAAAATTTATTTTCAAGTATAGCAAATATTTATTCTGAGGATACAAAACAACAAATCATCAAAACAATAATTATCTTAAATGCAATTGCGGAACATCTTCATCACACCAATGCAGAAACTAGAATTTTCTTTAATAGTGCTGGATCACAGCAAGTTACTAAATATTTTAAAATAACTGATCAACAATTCCAAAAATGTGTATTTCCAGAATTTGATAATACTGAACTAAAAAAATCAGTCATTGATGTCATCAGGGAAAACTTTCCAAAAGTTATGGAGTCATGGAGAAAAGTAGCTCCGCCACCAAATATTCTCCTACACAACAACGATCCATACGGCGGAGGCAGACATGTTTCTCCGGAGATTGTAAATATAACATCAACAATCGCAATCAATCTAGTTTGTGATGTCATCGATGGCAGTTATCAAGTAGACATACAAAAATCTAATCAAGCTCAGCAAGAATACATTTTATACACATTTTACCCCTCAAGTCTCCCCAGGGCATTTAATTGTATCAGAACCAATCAACGTTGTTTATCTGCGTGTGCATAATCCACTGTTATCAAGGATAAATTTTAAGCTTACTGATCTGCAAGGACACCTTTTGGATTTACGTGGAGAATCACTGAATGTAAATTTGTATGTGAGATCATAGATCTTACGTTCATAGATCTCGCTTTCGTGGAACAAAAAAAAAAAAAAAAAACAACCAGAATAACTATTATTATCAGAACAAAAAATAAATAATCTGATTCTGAGTAGAATATTTATGATGGAATGCTTTGGTCATTTTGTTGTTGTTTTTTTTTTGCTATTATCAGAATAAAAAATTATTATTATTATTATTATTATTATTATTATTATTATTATTATTATTATTATTATCTGATTCTGAATAAATAATCTGATTCTGAGTAAAATATTTTTTTTTCCTGTATTTTAGCTGGTACCACAGTCACAGTGACAGAACCAGTTTCGTCGTCGTCACTTTCATTTTCACTTTCACTGTTGGGGGACGAATAGTCTTCCGCAAGTAACTCTTCCGCGGCTTTACTCGCTGTCATAATCTCATTCAGTTGTCTTATACGAGCATTTACTGGTTTTTTTGTTTCGTATTCGTGAGATAATTTTGACCTAATTGTTTTGATTGAGCTTGCAAGAGGAACAAATAATTTTACCTGATATCTGTAACGGTAGCCAACGACTGCAACATTGCCTGCTGAATCAACTTTAGAAATCTGTAATCGGATGGTAGTGTATACCTGTTCTCAAATTTTCGCAATTGTTATGATTCAAAATCGCACATAATTTTTTCAGGATTAAGATCATTAGAAATTTTTATACCGTCATGTTGTAATTGCTTAATGGCAACAATAACAGCATTAATATTTTCTTGATTCATTATATAATGAATATTTATTTAAAATAAAAATAATTCTGAATCAGAATTAATATAATAATAAAAGTATTTCTGAATAATAAAAATAAAAATATTTCTGACTCAGAATTAATATAATAACAAAAATATTTCTGAATAATAAAAATAAAAATAATTCTGAATCATAATTAATATAATAATAACAAATAAAAATAAGAATATTTTTATGAATCTGCAGAATTCTGAGAAATATGAACAAATTTCACAAATTTGATAGGGTATTCGCATGATTAAATCGAGAAATTTGAATAAATTTCACAAATTTTGATGGGGTATTTACACAATTAAATCAAGAAATCTAAAAAAATTTAATAAATTTTATTATTATAATAAAAAAATAAAAATAAAAATATTTTTATGAATCTGCAGAATTCTGAGAAATCTGAACAAATTTCACAAATTCGATGGGGTATTTGAATGATTAAATCGAGAAAATCCAACGAATTTCACAAAATCTGATGGGGTATTTGTACGATTAAAATCGTGAAATCTGAACAAATTTTGCTGATTTTGAAAGGGTATTTACATGATTAAATCAAGAAATCTAAACAAATTTCATAAATTTTATTATTATAATAAAAAATAAAAATAAGAATATTTTTATGAATCTGCAGAATTTGGAGAAATCTGAACAAATTTCACAATTTGATAGGGTATTTGCACGATTAAATCGAGAAATCTAAACAAATTTCTCAAAATCTGAGGGGGTATTTACACGATTAAAATCGAGAAATCTGAACAAATTTCGCTGATTTTGATACGGTATTTACACGATTAAATCAAGAAATCTAAACAAATTTCATAAATTTTATTATTATAATAAAAAATAAAAATAAAAATATTCCTGAATCAGAATTAATATAATAATAAAAAATTTTCTGAAATAATAAAAATAAAATATTTCTGAATCAGAATTAATATAATAATAAAAATAAAATAATAAAAATAGAAATATTTCTGAATCAGAATTAATATAATAATAAAAATATTTCTGAATCAGAATTAAAAATTTACAAAAACATAATCACAGCACAACCCCATGTGAAAAATGACATCCTAGAAAGCTCAGAGGCATTCGAACTTAGACGAAACACGATCCTATGTGAACTCCTAGATTGCCAAACGACATTCTAGCAAGCTCAGAGGACATTCAAATCAACCCCATGTGAACCCCTAAATTGCCAAACAACATTCTAGAAGGTTCAGAGGACGATCCGGACAGCACGTACACATAAACATAAACTTATCTCTAGGGACGGCACATACACAAACGGAGCCTTCTCTATGTTCAACAGAGCATGTACACTCTCCCCCATAATTAACCCTGGGGAGTGCAAAAGTACACCCACCACGTGGTGACATGGTGGGAGAGTGTATTTGTCTGTTGAAGTTCGAGGGCTGGCGGATCCCCACTATTAAGAAAAATTTAGCATCATACCTCTCCATCGACAATGTGTCTGCCATGGGAATCGAACCCCAGGCCTCAGTATCAGAATCCAACGTTCTTAACACTGTACCATGGTCCCATTCTTACAAATACAATGTTAGGAAATTACTATAATGTTACCTATGCTAGCGCGCAGGTATCTTAGGTAAACTGCAGTGATAAATCCTACACACGTTTCAGCTGTGATTTTTACACACGTTTCAGCTAAATAAACTGTAGTGTGGATTTATTTTAATTTCACACACACATTTTAACTGAATACAACGTGGACATAAAGTACCGCTGGATGTATTGGAAACAGATGTTTTGACTGTAAGATTTAAAAATAACCTAACTGGAATTTCACAGATACCTACTGATCACATATACAAACAAAATAATTTGAGTTTTATAAACCCTACCCAACAAAAAGACGGTTAAAATATAACTTATGAAAGGTAAATACAGATCACTGACTACAGATAATTACGAAACACGAAAAAAAAAAAAATGAATCCCTATCTCGTTTAGTTGTTTTATACGAGCGTTCACACGTCACGCGGTAACAAGCGGGACAACTGCTTAATTACACTCTTTGCTTGACGGAGTTATCTCGCTTCATGTGTGTGTGATATTTAAATATAATTCGCTGATAGTATTTATTTGAAAATGCTGATTCAGTTATATTATCTGCCACAAATTTTACTGAAGCACTAGAAATACCGAAATATTTAGCAGCTGGATATATTGAGGAAAATATTATCTCCTCGCCTGTCTCTACATTTGTAGATACAACTGTCTTGGAGATTTATCATTATAACAACTCTTCCGAACTTACAATTCTTGCTTTGTGTAACAACCCTCAAGTTAGATAAAGAATTATCTTTTGGATTTGAGTTAATATGATCGATCACATATTCCATCTTTGATTATTCCGTAAAAACATTCGAATACGAATCTATGTGAGAAGCAATTTTTCCCCCAGCTCTAAACATGAAATACCCAGTATTACTAACAAAACCAACTGGTTTTTTCAGTCGACAGTACTTGATTACACCATCACGAGCTTCATAATTTTTAACGGTGGGATGTGTTACAAATTCATTTTGCTCCATTTATATACTAATATTATTTGTCTAAATTGTTATTTTGAAAACCTGGCGAGATAGTCTTCGGTGGTTTTATGGGAGACTCGACATTTTTTTTATCATAATATCGTTTCAGCTCTCTATAATTTTTACCACCGCATTGTACACATAACCGTGTTTCTCCTCTGACTCCAACACCGCACCGCAAGCACGGTTTTGTTCCTAGACTTCTACGCCCAAAACTCTGCATGTGGTAACCACAGAAGTCATTTACGCATTCGCGGTTACAAGGAGTTGTAAATCCTATCATTAACCAATTATTTTTATTATTTGCTTGTATCATTATATATATAATTAAAGTTTATTTAAACACATATTTGCCTTAATTATAATATGAAGGAATTCACGAGATTATCTGCAATTAAGCCTTACAGAGCTAAATTTGATCTTGACAAACTGCCAAAACTTAAATTTAGTTTTTCGATGCAAGATTTGGCGTTGATGAACAAGGATATAACTGATCGCATCAACGAAGCCAAGAAGGAATTTCACGACGATGGTGCAGCTTATACGTGGTCAACATTTAATATTAGAAATGTTGTCGATTGTCGATGCTACAATGAATGATTCGCGAGCAAGAAACATCATTAACTACCTCGATGATCAGCGATATTTTATTCCGATAAAATTTATTGTGCAGACAGACGACGAAGTTTGGATTATCCGTGACAAACGTGACCCTGTCCGCGTGACCGTTGGAAGTAGCATCGTCACGTTGAATAAAAATTCCAAACCAGGTATGCTAACCGGCATTGACAAACCATATTACGAACGAGATTATCCTGTGACTGCAGTTGTTTATGCGTTATATCCGCTACGTGAACGACCTGACGTTGATGATCTTACGCCAATGAAACTGTCAAGGATAAAATTGTGTAGCTGAGCGAGTTACAGAACATTTAGCAGCAGCGATACGTGGAAACGGTTTAACGGATTTTCGACGTGAAAAAATAAACACATGGGCAGAGCGAGTTAAAGATACCGGAGCGTCCATCAGCGACGTTGCTGAACTAGAAAAGCGATTAAGATTTCCGATTACGGTGAAGACATTAACCGGAGAGATTTTATACGCGTCGAAGTACAAAAAAAAAATGGAACTCCAATAACAATCATTGATCATAACGCGCATGCATGGACGTCAGCGGTGATGATATTTCCAGGAAAGAGAACAATTAAATTTTACAACGGCGTTATATTTGATTCAATTAAAAATATTAGTAAGAGTGATCCTGTATCCGTGTGGTTATTTCGAAGTGTCGATGATGAAAATTACGATCAGTTTGTAAGACCTAGCGGAGAAATTTACCGTGCAGAATCACTTCACGAAGAAATGAAAAATCTTGCTCTGAAATACACGCCTGACTATGTCAGGATCGAACAATTACTAAATAACTGTTTTACCATTCCATCAGTTGGTGCTCACTTTGCTCAGAAGAAAAATTCATGGAAACCTACAAGATCGGAATTTCTCGTTGATGCACAGCTAAGCTGCGTCGAATACGGACACGGCGGATTATGGAATACCGAATACGATTATAACGACGTTGTATCAGTTGACATGTTAGCGTGTTATCCTGGAAGTTTTCTTGGATATGGAGAATGTTCTCGATATTTTAAAACATTTGGTCATCCAACACACGAGATGACAAGAGTTGCAATAAATGGACCTTTGCCAGATTTTGATCTGATTGGATTCGCCTGCGTGGATTCATTTGAATTTGCACGAGATCTTCATCCGATTGTTTATGCGTGGTTTGGAAGACATTTCTCAGAAAAACACTGGGCTCTTATTGTATTATTACGATACATGCTTGATAGTGGAATTTTAACTTTGTTGGCTGTAAGTGGCGCGATAATATCGTATCGTCCGCAGAAACAAGTTTGGTTGCCAGAACCCGATAAATATGATATAGAAATTGATGTCATGGAAAAATTTCCTGATCTTGACGAAGATGAAATTGCTAAACTGATCAATGTTGTATCCGGATACCGCAGCGAAAATAACGAGAAAGTTGCAAAAGATCTCGGTAGAAAAATAATCGGTAAGTTTACTCAGGGTGGTGCGTATGATCATAAACAACGTGTACTAGGTTGATCATGAACGATGCAGAACTCGAATTTATAATTGCTGATACAACGGAGAGAAATATGTTTATCACATAGTCGGTACACTTCGTCTACAGTGTGTGCAGTTTCATATTTTTGATATTATACGTGTGAACATATCACTTTATGTGATTCTGATTGGTCCAAATAAGCCCATGAAATTATTGTGCACGATCCTCTTTACTGATTGGCTGGGATCGTCGGAAAACGTTTTTAACCCCGCCTTCTGGAATGTTTAGTTTTGAATGAACATTTTATGGCGGCCATTTTTTAACTCGGCTCGCGAAAGGAAATTGAGGAAAAAATTATCTCGGCTGTCTGAATATGGATATGTTACCCCCACAGAGGTTTGTTATGTCATGTTTAACAGTATCATCATAAGAAAAATGGCGTAAAACTACAAGACAAGAACAACAATAAGAAGTAAAACTAAGGGTATTGCTTATTTGATAGCGGGTGGGGGGGTGGTATATCTGTAACATAGATATAGAATCCACCGTATATACAAGCGTGGTCTAAATGTTAACTTAAAGAAGTAACTAAACTCACCTCTGTTCACAGAAGAATCTGGGCATAAATGGGTCTCCTAACTGACAGAACTTTATCCAACCACAGCATCTTTACGTAGTATATATGGGATGTAAATCCGACACGAAAAGAAATTTGTTGACGTCTTCTGTACAGTCTATTGTTCCAAATCAAATGCATTGCAGTAAATGTGGGAATTTTTGCATCCAGTAATCCTATTTCACATGAAAATCGCAACAATGTAACGTTTAGTTCTGAAAGTGACATTTTAGGGTAAACATGTACTCTACTGTAGGCCTGCTGTACTGTGTACCGTATCAAACAATGTGGCAGCATCACATCGCATTGATCATTCTGTTTTGAAAAATGATTTTGTCGTTATAAAATGTTCTGTTTATTCGGATGGAAGCTTTTTCTTTGATTTATAGTTTGTAAAACAGTACAATCTACTTTTACCAGTTCAGCTTTGTTTGGGACTATATTTTATGCACAACAAATGAAAGGTGCACCGTCTGTTAGAATGAACGAAATTATTCGTTCTTCTTTCTATTTAAATTACTTCCACTGAAATTAAAACTATGTGATAAAAAGAATCTCAAATGGGTAACGATTTAATATTAAATTTATGAAACTCGTTGAATAATGTCCGCTTTTGCTCGCCAAGGCTCGCAAAAGCTGGACATTATTCAACTCGTTTCATAAATTCAATATTAAATCATTACCCACTTGAGATCCTCTATTTATAAACCGAAATGATATTTGTTTGACGGAACTAAATTAGGTACAATTGTGAGTTATACTGATGGTGAGTCACCGCAATTTACTCATTTAATATCGTCGATGCTCGCGTACGTTTCAATAAACTTATTATCGATGATAAACAGATTTCCGTTGATCGCGGTCAGAGTTGCCACGGATTCATTTTATATAAATAAAAAATATATGGATCAGCTACATGGATTACTTGGCACTGGTGAATGGGGATAATGGAGAATAAAACACGAAAACATATTCAGTTATTCTGAATCTGCCGACGTTGAAATTGAGGAGAAGTATTATAAGAATAACAATCAAATGCCAGTATCGACAGCGCCATCTGTGTATGATCCTATGGCCAGGCATAAAACCGTTTATCTTAATGGGTGTGGTAGTTCTGGTAAAACAACACGTGTGATTGAATTATTTCGGAATTTTTATATGATTGTGCTGCCGCCCACACACAGGCTCGCCAGAGAAATGAACGAACGAGGAGTAAAATCACTGACGTATCAGTTTCTTTAGATGGTGCGGAGACGCATGGACTCCATCGCGGATGGGTGAGAAATACATTCCTAAGATTATTATCTCGGACGAAATTTTACAGTGTCGTTGGAAGTATTAAAAATGTTTCTTGATTGGCTGTTATTGAAGAATACTGCTGTGATAATGTGTGGCGATCATGGTCAAACCATCACCTTTTGTTAGACAGTCTCCACACGAATGGTTAAAAACATTTGTAGATTATTACGAAGAAATAACTGATAATCATAGAGCTATTGATGAACATCTGAAAGAATTCAAAAAGTTAATCAGACTGCAGCCAGATAGAATGCAGTGCGAAATAATACGTGGAGTAATTCCAGAAACTACGATGAATGATTTTTGGAATTTGTGGAAACCAAATGATTTGATAGTTGCAAGTAGAAAGATAGTCAGAGATACACTTCAAGAGAAATCATTCCTGCCGCACAAGGAAAGATTTTCAAATCTACCTGTACCATTATGTTATCGCCCAGTAGATACTCGACTGCAGAATATTGAAGTTGAAATTTCGGGCGGTGGTAAACAAAATCTTGTACTAAATGATATTGTCGCAGTTCCTGTCAGTGCTGTCACTGAGGCCTTGAGCGTGAGTAAAACTCCATGGACGTTAGGATACCCTATAACGATTCATTCATCACAAGGATTAACTATCGCTGACACAAATATTTGGATTATTGATGATCGGATCGAGTGGTCAAAGTTAGTTTATCTCGCAGTGTCTAGAGTCAGAAGAATATCTCAGCTGCACAGGGTTATTATGGATTACGTAATCACCGAAAAAATCACTGATGATGTAAATAACGACTTCGTCGTCATCAAGAAAAAATTACCTGGGTATCGACAATCTGACAACAAAAAAAAAATAACCGCGATTTTGATCTCGACGTTGAATTTATCATGACACTGAAACAACAACAGAATAATCACTGTACAAGCTGTAACTGTAATATGTTGTGGCAGTATTCGAATAATAATCCAAGACAGTTTACCGTTGATAGAATTAATAGTAGTCTTGGTCACACACGCGAAAATGTGATGCTGACCTGTCTTGAATGTAATCGACGTGGGGGTGCCAGTTTACAGAAGTGAACGCGGTGGTAATTGTGTGTCTTTAGGAATTACTTGTAATTGTTCGCGTACAAATCCACGTTGTGGAGCAGTTGAATCTAGTGTATAGATTGCAGGTCTAACTGTGCATCTAACCACGCTGGAAATTTTATGTGTGGTCACACTCCAAATAGGATCAGTTGCTCTTTTTCTACCACCCTCGAGTTCACCGGGTTCATATAAATATCTTACAGTTACATTACCTAGTACTGGTTGAGAGGAAGAGTCATGTCGTTGTATTGGTATATGTTTCTTTGCAATCGCGACGGTGGGTTTCATAGAAGTTGTACGAGTAATTTCATTATTTAACGCAGCTATCACACTTGGTAGTCTTCCAACCCATTCGCGAGATCTCGTATCTGCCTGAATTATTTCCTTCGCATACTGATATCCAAATAATCTCTCAGCAAGTGTTCGATAAAATCGTTCAACAATTGCCTGATCACGATGAATTGCTGTATGTTCTCGTCTGATTTTGACATTATGTTGCTTCATCAACGATGATACTGCACTAAGAAATTCTTTGCCAGGATCAACCTGTAATAGTTGTGGCCATTGCAAGGGTCCTCGTTGATAAATTCGTTCAAACGCAGATGCAGCTTCAGTTGCTGTTTTAGTTGATAGCGGCTCTGCTTCCTTATATCTACTTGCAACGTCAACGACAGTTAACGCGTATTTGTATGTGCGTGATCGACATCTACCAATTTTAATAGTATCGTGCGGTAAAAACAAAATATCTGCCTGATGAACTTCATTAGGAACGCTGACATCAAAATGCGCGTACTGAATTTTTTTAGGTGGATGTAAATAGATTTGCCATATTGCCTGTCGTGCTAACGAATTTGCAGCAACAACACGTGAGACTTTTGCTGCTTCAGCAAGTTTACTAATCGCTGCTTTACCTCTCCAATATCCTCTTGGACTATAATAAACAGATTCCATTATTATGATAATAATCAGTTGATTAATTACCAGCCCCTAGCATTAGTTTACCTTTCATCGCAGATTTTACTAGGAAGCTAGCAAGTTTTTCTCTTAGAGATTTATCAGGTATAGAATTTAACGCATGAATCAACTTCACATTTGCGAGGTGCCATTGTTGTAAATCTTTGCTTTTATACGCAACATCATGAATGTGACACGCTTGATCAATTGCGTTTATTGGATACTCTCCAGGTTTTGGTTGGTCTTGGTTATCGAGTCGGATATCAAGACGAGTTCCAGGACCACAGTAATTATAGCCAGGCAGATGTTTCTCACCAGGGTACTTCCCCCATGGAGTTCCTGGTAATTTTCCCAGCGAAGCAGCAATGTCACCGCCGATTTTTGTTTTCGACGAAATAAATCTAACTTTTTTGTGCCACATCGCTCACATTTACCTGTAAGAGCACGTTTTTTTATTTTTAGTTGTCACTGTAGTTAATCCACTAGTTGGCGAGGGTGCTCTACATCGAACACAATATAAATCCATGATATAAATTATTATGGATATAATTGACTTCTCAGCGACACAAGCGCGTGAACCAGTTAAACATCACCCAGCACTACCAAATTCTATAAGGATGATAATAATTGGACCATCTGGAAGTGGTAAAACACAATTGTTGTTTAATCTGATAATGAGATGGCTCAAGTGGGATAAGTTGTATTTAGTGACACCATCGGTAGATGACCAACGATGTTATGACGTACTTAAGGATTTTAATGAAAACGCAGCGTCGTTGACCGAAGATGGTAATGATGTTATCGATTTTATCACTGATATTGATGAAGCTCCAACCGTAGATGACCTTAACGGGGATATTAACAATTTAGTACTGTATGATGATGTTATGCTGGACAGACAAACAAACCCAGCTAGGATATTCTCACGAGGTAGACATAAAAACACAGACGTGATTTATGTTACCCAACGGTATACACAAATACCAAAAGTGATCAGAGATAACTGTAATATTTTAGTTGAGTCTAACGGAGTCGATACACATACGTTACGAAACATTCATCAAACTTGGTATTCAGGGGATATGGACATGATTAAATTCAAAAACTTCTTTGCACAAGCTCAAGCTACCGCGTTTGGATTTATAACGATAAATTTGCATGATTCTAGGTCAAGGTATCGTGTTGGTCTCGATAAAATGTTTGGTTGACACTACAGCAGCAGAGAGGCTGACGACAACACGTGTGAGTGCGTGTCGCAAACGAACACGCCTAAAATTTGAAAAAAAAAAATAGTCAGCGCGGGGTAACAAAAAAGCTAATTGGGTCTGCTTCCCGTTGTATAGAAATATGATCGGTTAACGGCGAGGTTTACGATTTATCGACCTTATTTTTCAGTCTTCGTAGAACCCTTATTTTTGCGAACGGAGCCCTCTTAAAAAGTTGTAGGGTTCAGCCTCTCTGCTGCTGTGGGCAATTCCTTCCACGTTGCTGGGCCCTGGTATGCAAAAAGAATGTTGTCCATATGACTTCGTTTTCGTAGTGGGAATAACGAGTGTACGATTGTCAGAAGAGGAGCGTATGTATCTTGCTGGTGTGTACACATGGGCGAGGTCGGATAGGTATGTTGGACTGGAGCCCATCAGTGAAACGTAGCACAGAGAACAAATTTTATGTTTGATTCTGGATCGAATGGATAGCCAGTGTAGGGTACAGAGCGGGGGGGGGGGGAGATGTGCTCTGATCGTGGTACTTTAAGGATGATGCGAGCAGCTGTGTTTTGAACTTTTTGAAGTTTTTGGAGTAGATATTGAGACGAACCAGACAGAATTTAGATACAATAGTCCAATCTTGAAAGTATTAAGGAACAATCAAGTGTGTTAGTGGCATCAACTGAAAGCTATTTGTGAATGGAGCTGATGCGTCTCAGCTCAATATATGCAGCCTTGCATATGTTCATGACATGTTGGTGCAATGAGAGAGTACTGTCGAGAGTAACACCTAGGTTTTGTACTGACTGTGAATTTAATGTTGGTGTTGCTGATATTTATTGTTTGAGGTAAAGGATGTGAATGAGAAAGTCTTTGTGTTGTAATCAGAATGACTTCAGTTTTATCATCATTCATCTGCAGCTTGTTATTGTGTACGTAATTAATTAAACTAACTTAAATTACACTACTCAATCATAACTGTGATTAAAGATAGCAAGGTAACCAAGCGAAATGCGTACTTCGTAAAATAAAGAGCTTTGTTTCACAGATATTGACCATTGTGGGGGAAAAAGAGTTTCAGAGAATTCCTGAATTCGCACGTAGAGATATTCTCAAGGATGATAAGAAGTTTCACTGTTACTTGCAATGAAATTACGGCATCAGTATTTTACTAATTGAACAATTCAAAAGTTGAGTTTCGACACAGACGAATCTCTCACGAAATGTTGCGTTTTTTTTTTAATATATAAAGTAATCTTGTTTGGTAGTGTATCAACAGTTAGTCTGGTTCCCTGCTTCGTAGATTTCTTGTTTCGGAAAAACTATTAGAGACCAATCCGGGAACCAGACTAATCAACAAACACAAAAAGACGTGACGTATTACACGAATGTTTTCGCGTACGGTGTTGGTTGTCGAAACCAGTTGGAATCATGTTATCAATCTTTTAGATGTTAGACATTTTGAAAATGTTGTGTTATTGCGTTAAAACATAAGATGAGACGCCGTGCTCTAACTATCAATACCTTTAATATATACAAGTGACTACTGTGAGGTCTTAACACAGAGTGCTATCAAAGAGGCAAACGCCT
Source organism: Megalonaias nervosa (assembly GCA_016617855.1). Lineage (NCBI taxonomy): Eukaryota > Metazoa > Mollusca > Bivalvia > Unionida > Unionidae > Megalonaias > Megalonaias nervosa. The sequence continues at coordinate 96,092 of JAECUM010001656.1, read as the reverse complement.
GTAGATAGTACCAGTGGAACTATGACTCATGCACAGAGGGTTCTGATTGGTCAGTTACACATGTATAATGTTACATCTCTCTTCTTACAAAGAAAAAAGTTTTAATAAAACTTTTAACAAACTGTCTAAATGAATCATGAGCCAGTATAACTAATATATCAAAATCAAGCGCGTCTTTGAGAGCAATGATTACAATGATCAACGAATAAATCTCTGAGACAGACTGAAAATGCATTGTATATTTTTTTTAAAGATCCTGTTGCTTGTTTGATTGCCATTTAATGTACACTGCTGGTCCTTATCTTGAATCACCGTCTGTGTTTATCAACAAAACCATACATTGTGCTACACTAATGACTGTTCTATTAGCTGAGTCTCTCTTATCTGTGAGTGCAGGATTTCACAACTGTTTTCTTATCCAGGATATGTCCAGGTTTTAGGAACTGATATTACACTGACACTATTATCTTTGGTTTTACTAGCCTTCCAGAACGTGTGCAGCATCGGCTTTGCTGACAATTTTGTGGGATTGTTGCGTCAGGCTCAGGCATACTTTGGCTGAAACATTGAGATTCCATTGATTCTGAAACTGATTCACTGGCATTTACGGGGAGTGATACAACTGTACACAGTGTGTTTTCAATCTGAGAGAAGGGCGCATTTATATTACATTGTAGGGTGTGTTTCATTAGTTTTCATGAGCTGACGCCTATTTCGACGATAAATGGTACCATCTTTGGTGCGAACTGTGTATGACCTTTCGCTGTGTTTTCTTATTACAATGGCAGGTTCCCAGTTTTGACCTTTCAATTGAACTCGGGCTGATTCCCCTTCCTTAAGTGGTTTAAGTGGTTTTGCACTTTTATCATAATAATTCTTTGTTTTTTTCTTACGAAGTGTAATTTTCTTTTTTTACCTCAGCGGTGATGGGTGTTTTGGGAATTAATTTTTCGCGGGTTGGTGGGAGAATTGATCTGAACTGTTTCCTCATCAACAATTCTGCTGGTGAGAACCCGATATCAAGAGCAGTGGCTCGATACTCTAATATGCCTGTAAGTGGTTCTCTGCCGTCGGCTTTTGCTTTTGAGAGAATTCTCTTTACAGTTTGAACTGTTTTCTCTGCTAGGCCGTTCGACTGAAGGTATGTGGGACTCGATGTAACGTGTTTAAAGTCCCATTCTTTCGCGAAGCTTGCTAACTCGCGGGAAGAAAAGCATATTTGATTGTCGCTGACAACGACTTCCGGTATTCCAAAGCGAGCGAAAATGCTTTTCATGTGATTGATAACAGTGCAACTTTTTTAGCTTACGAGTGCCTTAACTTCGAAGTAGCGACTGAATTAATCTACTACAACAATGTACTCTTTATTATCCCATGTAAATAGGTCTGTGGCGACTTTTTGCCATGGGTATTCAGGGACGTCATGGGTAATGAGAGGTTCCTTTTGGTTAGAACTTCTGCGCTCTAAGCAGATAGAGCATTTTGACACTAAATCGGAAATGTCAGCTGAGATTCTTGGCCAAAATAAAACATCTCTGGCTCTTTTCAGACACTTTTCAATACCTAAATGTCCTGAATGTACAGTTTCTAGCATTTTCTGCCTGAGGGCTTGTGATATGACTATTTTGTGACCTTTCAAGATTAATCCATCTACAACTGAAAGTGTATCTCTATAATTCCAATAGTCGATTATCTCTGATTGACAGCTTGACCTCTTTTCAGGCCAACCTTCAATTATGACCTGTTTCAGTATGACCAGCTGGGGGTCCTGTTCAGTGAGAGATTGAATTTCTCCTTCTTACGATCAGATACAGGTAATGCTGATAACACCATATGCACATGCATATCTATACCGTCAGATATGATAGGGTATGTATCAGATAAGAACTTACGGGAGAGTGTATCTGCTACGGGTATGTTCTTACCTTGGTAATGTTTTACCTCTAGGTCATAAGGCTGTAGTTGCAAAAGCATGCGTTGTAGTCGCGGTGGGGCTGCATAGAAGGGCTTTTTCATTATAGAGACCAGTGGAAGGTGGTCGGTTTGAACGTGTACCTTCCTCGTATTGATAGAACCGTTTGCATCCAAACAGTATAGCGAACATTTCTTTCTCTATTTGTGCATAATTAATTTCTGTCGTGGTCAAGGATTTTGATGCATAAGCCACGGGCTTGTCATCTTGCATTTGGGTGGCACCAAGCCCATATTTTGACGCGTCAACTTGCAAAGTCAGTGGTTTCTTAGGGTCAAAATAGGACAGAACAGGTCCCGGGGTTATAGTAATTATGTCTTTGACCTTTTGAAATGCGTCTATTTGAGGAGAGTCCCATGAAAACTCTACGTCTTTCGCTAACAGTTGTCTTAATGGACCGGTGGCCTCTGCCAAATTTGGGGCAAATGTGGACAAGTAGTTAAACATGCCAAGAATGGTTTCTAACTCCGCGCAGTTACGAGGGGGTTCCATTTCTCTGACCGCTGCTACTTTGGCAGGGTCGGGTTTGAGACCTTCTGCTGATAGAACGTGCCCGAAGTACTGTACTTCTGTGACGCCTACTTCTAGTTTTTCCTCATTTAGCCGGATTCCTTTTTCGAGGGAACGTTTGAGAATATTTCTCAAATTTGTATCATGCTCGTAGCGTGTGCGTCCAAAAACTAGTATATCGTCACAAATCGAAAAGATACCACTTAAACCTTCAAAACTCTCATCGATCTGCCTTTGGAATTCATCTTGAGATGATTTCAAACCAAATGGGGGACGCAAGAAACGGTAACGGCCGTAAGGGGTGTTGAAAGTTGTGAGGTATGAAGAGTCACATGACAGTTTTATTGCCCAATATCCCGACTGTGCATCCAATTTGGTGAAGTATTTTGCACCTGATAATTGGGGTAGGATATCATCTAATGTGCGCATAGGGTAATGGGGACGCAAAATTGCTCTGTTAAGATCTTGTGGGTCGAGACATACCCTTAGTTTACCCGATTGCTTTTCGACGACAACCATAGAATGTACCCATGCTGTAGGCGATGTAACCGGGGCAATGGTAATTTCATTCTCCATGCGATCAAGTTCAGTTTTGAGTCTGTCTTGAAGTGCAACAGGTACTCGCCGCGGAGGGTGCTCTACAGGTATAGCCTTGGGGTCCATGTGTATGGTACATTCCCCTGGGAAAAGACCTATGCCGTTGAAGACTTCGGCATATTCCTTGAGAACAACCGCCTTAGTGAGGGGCGTACTCTTGTCACATTGTAACTTTGACATCTGTGTCTGAACAGAATATGTAAATTTAACTAAGCCTAACTCCATACAAGACTGGAAACCAAGTATAGGTGGTGCTTTCGTTTTAACAATGTAGAACTCGAGTTCATGTGTACGTTCAGTGCGTTTATATGTGATACTGACTGTACCCATTGTACTCAATAATTTGCCGTTATATGCAGATAATGTGTTTAATGTAGATTGAAGGGGGTGCTTAATGCCTAGCTTTTTGAATATATGAGAGGGTATGATGTTAACTTGGGAGCCAGTATCCAATTTAAAATCAATAGAAGCTAAATTAGGTCCTACCTCTATCGCCGCATATGCCTGGCCATTGGCAACTATATCCCTTTTTACACTGTCAATATATAAATCCTGGTTTTGATATTCATTGTTAATCACACTGACCGTTTTTGATCTACAGATTTTCTCAAAGTGATTGAGTTTATGGCACTTGTCCTGGCTTCAATGTGATTTGTATCCACAGTGTCCACAGGTCGCGTTGACACTCCGTCTGGAAGACGTGGACCATTTCTTCTTCGGCTGTAGTTCTTTTGTCTTAGCTTGTCGTTGAATTATCGCATGCACTTCTGGTCTGGCTGATGCAGACATGGCCTGGAGCTGTTCCTGGGCATATTCATGGCTTTGACTGATGTTAATGGCCCTTTCCAAGGTCAACTTTTCACCTTCGCTGATAAAAGTTTTTCTCGTATCCTTAATGAGGATACCCCGAAAACAATTCTATCACGAATCATGTCGTCTTCGTCTTTGACGAGACAGTCCTTGGCCAAGAGTTTCAGTGAAGTCACATATTGGTCTATTGTCCTGGAGCCTTGAATTTCATTGTTAAACTTGAATCTGGCAAAGACCGGATTTAATTTTGGTTGCACGTGATGTTTGAATTTTGTAAAGAGCGTTGATGGGTCCTTTTTTTCTTCATCCGTCAGAGTCCATGTGTTGAAAATATCTCTACCTTGGTCGCCTACTCAAAGTAGAATATAGTTGGCTTTGACCGCATCACTTCTTTTACTCATCGGTCCGTTAAATATTATTTCAGTGTTGTTGGAATTTAGCCCATGATGTGGTAAGGTTGGAATTGTCCCAGTCCATGGTAGGGGTTGGTACGACGGAAAGATCCATTTCGAAGGTATTAAGTTCGTAATGCAGAATTTTCAACGTTTTTAAGGTTCTAAATTCGTGCAAAATCTTCCGTGGATTGTAAAGTTATTGTTTCAAAATATCCATTTACGATCCATGTACTATTCCAATTATGATCCCACTTCTGACACCATGTTGTGTTATTGCGTTAAAACATAAGATGAGACGCCGTGTTCTAACTATCAAGAACTTTAATATATACAAGTGACTACTGTGAGGTCTTAACACAGAGTGCTATCAATGAGGCCGACACCTGTAGATAGTACAAGTGGAACTATGACTCATGCACAGAGGGTTCTAATTGGTCAGTTACACATGTATAATGTTACAGAAAATAAATGTGATTTATACAGAATAACGAACGACGTCATCAGAAAAAGCGCTTTATTGACAATTATTCTCGACGCGATTATAAAACGAGGATTCAGTCATTAAACAGTCCCGTTTCCCACCACCCACAAAACCCCGCGGTTCTCTGGATGTCTTTTGTCTAGCGGATTTTTGGAGGTCACTCGGCAACTCGCGCCCTCGCTATAGGGAACATCGCCGTGACGTCAGAGGGCATGATCACGTGCGGGATTCTCTAGTCTGGTTGGCAGAAAGACCATAGGCTTACTCCATAATCGATTGAATATATGAATATATATATATATATATATATATATATATATATATAACTGTTCAACAGTGAAATTTATTGCAGTAATCATTGATCACGATAGGTCTTTATACGCTCGCCCATCGTGGAATCGTCGGACGCACTAAAGTCAATCCTTCCGAACAAACCTGTAGTAGCTTACTGGAGACCAAAAAGCCTCAAGGACATCCTAGTTAGGGCGAAGCTAACGCCAATCACTAGTCAAGACCACCCTAGTGAATCTGGCTCCTGTGGCGATAAAAGATGCAAAACCTGTCAACATACGATAGAGACCAGGACATTTTCTAGCACAGTGACTAGAGAAAAACTAAACATACATGGTCCAAACAAAACGTGCGAAACAGAGAATGTAATTTATCTCCTCACATTTAAGATCTGTAGCCTTCAGTATGTCGAAGAAACTGAAAAGCTACACAGAAGGATCAACCTTCATAGATCTGATTGGATGACAAAGAAGTTGTACAGAAGCCCGGTCGCAGAACACTTCTCCTCCCCTGGCCACACTTTCAGTGATATAACACTTATTGCAATTGCTAACAACCCCAAATGGAGTACCGAAACCAGGAAAGAAAAGAAATCTTACTGGATACGCCGCCTTAGAACATTGAAACCAAGCGGTTTAAGCCATGAGGACTAGAAAAAGACAGCCATGCACAAATAAAACTATCTTTTGCAGCCAACACATTTTACTTTTGAAAAATTCTTTAAATTTGCTTAACAGCCTACAATTACTGCTATAACAATGAAATATCTGGGATGTAATTTGCGCTTACATAAATGTACACATAATAATACAAATAATTTCCAGTATCCACAACAAGTTGATATAAACTAGCTGAAACATAATACATTTGGAGGTTTAATTCCTGTAGAAATAGCCATGTAAAGTTTTGCAAACACTACGGTTTTTCTGTTTTATTTGTTTGTCTTGTCTATGTTTTGTATATGCCTTTGAAAAAGACTCATTAAGAGTCGAAAGCACTCAGGCTAGTTAGATACTAGTTTTGCACTGTTTGTTGTCAGTTTATTCCATTTTATATATATATATATATATATATATATATATATATATATATATATATATATATACTCACACACACACACACATGTATATGTATATAAGGAAAGTGACAGTCATAATGACCTAAATTATAAACCCAAAATCAATATTGGGTATACAATTAAAACTGCCTATTCAATGGCTTAAGCTGATATATAGATCACCTTCCTTCATCGCCATGGTGGTTCTGCCAACCAGAGCTCTGCCAATGCTTAGTTGTGACATCATACAGGGAATCTCCGATGTTCCCTATCATGCAGTCTATGTTTTTGGACCCCAATGTGCACGAGTTATCGAGGGAGAGGTATACTTGACTAAAATATGAAAAATATGCTACAACATCAAGCTAAAAATAACCAAGTACCAATCATTTCAATGTCATTCAAATTTGGATGTTGTCTTGGACTAAAATCAGTATGTCCATATGATTTAAAATATTTTTATACATTGGAAAAAAAAATTTCTTTTGATATGATCACGTACAGGGTTTACAAAAAATTTTGGAACAAGAGCACTATATATGAATGTGATGGCAGATACAAGTCAAACAGATGGCAACTGTATGTGAATGTGAAAACAGATACATGTTAAACTGATGGCAAATATATGTGAATGTGAAAGCAGATACATGTTAAATTGATGGCAAATATAGGTGAATGTGAAAGCAGTTGCATGTTAAATTGAAGGGAAATATAGGTGAATGTGAAAGTTGATACTACAAGTTAAATTGATGGCAAATATATGTGAATGTGAAAGCAGATACATGTTAAATTGATGGCAAATATAGGTCAATATGATGGCAGAAACAAATTAAATTGATGGCAGATGTAGGTCAATGTGATAGCAGATGTCACCAAATGTACTGCAATGTATAATTGGGGTTCATCCTGTCAAGAAGTGGTAACATTCTTGAGAAGTATACATTAGAATTTGTGGACAAAAATGAGTTTCAAAATGTATGCTGAAGGGTGGGATTTTTCTATCCAATACAAACAGATGTGTAGGATTACCTTTCTCTCATTTTGCATCAGAAATAGTGCTTAAAATAAAAAGGGACATACAAAAGCCATGGAAATAGCTTTAGGAATAGAGATGTCAAAGGTTTGTGAAATTTCTACTGGTTACCCGTCAATCCTAACGATCGGTTACCGGGGTACCTGATCAAAAGGAAACTGTATTAAACGTGAACCTGAACTGATTTTCAAATTAGCTACTGTGGTACACATGTTGGATGTCAGCTTGGCACCATTTTTATTTAGAACAACTCCAGGGCCAAAAACTTGAGGCAAAAAATGGCATTAGTTAAACTGAACATTTCTATTGTGGGTTTTTTATTTGAATCGTAGTATGAATTTAAATTTTTTTTGGTTGAATATTTCTTAATCAGTGCTTACTGTCACTGTTGACAAGAGGTATTGACCCAGTTAATGTCATCAGGATCTCAAGTGCATTTAAGTCAGGAGAAATATGGAGCACGAACCATGGACAGGCACGAAGTTAGGAGAGTCTAGCTTGAAATATCATGTTGATTCTTAAATAGGTTGCATGAGAAAGGAGAGAAGTGTCCTCCCTTGTATTACACAGTAAAACCTGTTATGAGAGACTGCCCCTTCTACCAGCAAAAAACAGTCTCTCAAGACAGGTGGTCTCTCATAGCAGGTTTGTACAGAAAGACCAGTTTCCAAGGTCCAGTTTCAGAACAATTTAAAGAAAAAAATAACCACAATCACTGTACATATATTCTATTCTTTATCAATAGTTCTTGCTAAGATATGTATGCATCCATCTAAAAACAAAATTATATAGCAATAAGGATATACTTCTATCATTAAACATGAAATCACATTTACATTTGAAGATCACATAATTAGCATATGAAATCATTTCTGATTTACTCCTTTACCTTTATAACAACCTAAATTTGTTTTATCGACGTGTAAACCGCATTTTTGCAAGTGGTCTGCTCTTTTTCACTTCTTTCAGTTACAATAATTATCTTCTCCAGCCTTAAATTTTGTCTCTTTTTCAGTTGGAGGTTTGTCCATTGTTATTAAGGTTCTAGGTGTTAACATTATTAGTGCTCAGTTGTAATATCGAACGTAAAGACAGTTTTGACTGGGCTTTGGGAAAGTATGAAAAATCTAATCATGTGTATTGCATATCCAACAATTAATGAAATAAATGAAACAATTATCTCATCCAGAAACAGAACCATTTACTCAGAGACAAAAGTAAGCGGCTTCATTCAAAGAAGACATACAGGGATTAACTCGATAAACAAAGTGTGTAACCCGGTCGTACCAACTTAAATAGACTACAGCTTTGATTGGGCTGTTATCACTGAACATCAGGGGAAAAAAACAACAAAACATCACAAGTCTTGAACACTATCAATAGAATCCCGCAAACGATTCTCTCTTGCTGGTTTAATAGACAATGACCTTATTCACTCCCAAGCAATAAATACAGATTAACTCTAAAGGCAAACAATGTATGTGACCACTACGTCAATTTTGGCACTACAATTGCAATTCGTGACATGTACATTAGCCTGGTTTACGGACTAACATCTATCAGCATTAGCCACAATCCTTTTTTTTAAAATTATCATTATTATTCTCTTTTTGCTCATTTTTGATCAGAACAATTGTAAAAGTAAGCAGTCATTGTAACAATTGATTGCATATAGGTCAGTGGTGTCTATGTTCTTGCAATACGGTCATTCATAGGGATGATGGGTTCTACTCATGATCTACAATAAGGCTGGAAAGCAGGCTAAGTGCAGGAATAATAAGTCTGGTTCCTTGCTTCATATGCTCCCTGTGTAGCTCTCACCTAAATGAATAGCAGGGAACAATGCAAGGAGCATAAAAAGCAGGGAACCAGACTAGGGAATAATCTACATGTACTTTAGTCTGGTTTACAACAGAAACTATAAATTCCTAGAAGCATCCCTAAAAAATTTTAGATATCGGTAGCCAGCCTATGTTTTTTTTTAAACGGTACGAGTGGTTGTTGTTACAGGGATTGAATAAAGTCTGTGGATTATATCCTCGTTTTTGTGATGCGGTCATTCATAGCAGTGTCGAAATGTATATTTTGCCAAGACATCGTGGTTGCTGGTCACGATCAGCAGGTGGTCATGACAGAGCGTTTATATAAAATAGATCCATGCATTATGATTGTGGTTGGAAATGACAGGTGGTCGCTCATAGCAGAGGTCATTCATAACAGTTTTTATTGTATAGTACATGTATGACAAGTAAATTGTAAGAAACCATACGAGCCCCTGAGAATGTGAATAAATGTGCACATGAAAAGAACCTGGAACTGTAATCGTGCATCTGTGTTGCGATCCGAATTTTGAAAACTTTTGTTTAACAGGTTCATTTTATTACCCAGGTTATTATCAACGGGTGGGTGCCCAAGTACCCAGATACCCGTTGGCATCTTTGTTTAGGAATAAGGAGAATTTTCAAAATGTTTTATGTCACTGGAAAGAATAAATAGTCAAATTTGCACAAAAAATTTGTTGCAAATAAAAATTAATTTACAGGCCAACATACTTCTTCCCTTCAATAATAAAATGCACGAAACACTGCAGACGTTCATGGCATTATAGGCATAATGAAGTCACCTACTGTGTCACTCAATGTGCTTATACAAGATAGGAATATCCCAGATGGCTGTTTCATATTGGTTAAATTTATCATATCTAGTAATAAAAGGAAAATGTTTTTTGTGTAAAACAGGGTACTTTATAAACAAGATGATGCTTTGGTTATTTCACAGATATTTTATTTCAAAAATGAAAAAGTTTTCTTTAAAAACATCAGCATTGAAACTTTGTAGATATCAACCATTTAACTATGTGCCATAACATGGAACTATGATTGTTAGTTTGACTTGAACATCTCTCTGAATCAAGTAGTGAAGTCAAATTAGTAATAGTCAACCATAATTAATCAATTTGCAGCAGCATGAAAACCATACCCGTCTTTACATATTACTAATATAACATTAAGCCTGTCGGTGAAAAATGTTACAAAATACAGCATCATTAAATACAGCTGAAATGTACTGATAGACAAGGCTGGTGTTTTTTCAACAGTATTAGTGGGTGCTTTGAAAACCTTGTCTAATTTTCCAAAGAGAAAATGAATCCCTGGGCAAACAAGATTATTTATCAATGCTCAACATTTAATGTAAGAACACATTCTAATTGGATGTCATTAGTCACATGACCCCTTAAGATAAAATGCATCAACATTTGAAGGTCAACATTTATAACCCAAGTTGAACAACAATCAGTTTAGGAGACAAAAAAAGATATGGCTAGAATGATAATGTAGAATGACATTGGTATGGAAATACATATATACATGTATATACATGTAGATACAGGATTGCAAAATGAAAACAACATGCAACTTTCAAGACACTATATTCACCATTTCATTGCAATCAAACAGTAAACTTTGACCTTGTTATGGACTTTCTTTTTAGGGAACTTAATATTTCAAATGCCACAAAAATTTATGGGCTTTCTATCAAGTTATATACCTGCTAGTCCTGAGATGCTAATGTTCATTTTGCTAATACCTGGTAAAACAATGTATAAGACAAGATTTATGTGATTTTGCTGGTTCCCAGCCCTGACTATTATAAACTGAATTACAAAGCTAATGCTAACTTTACTGCAATGTACAAATTTAATATTACAAAAGGCTGGCAAGACAACACACATTCTACAAAGGCAATAATTAAATGTCTGAAAGAACAAAATCTATCGGAGTCACAAACTCTTACCCTAACAAATTCCACTGATGAGCATATATGAGAAAAGGGAAATAATTTTATGGTTTTGATCATACCAAATAACTGAATCCTATACATTCATTTGAATTCTCAACTTAACTGTAAAGCTTTTAATTTAAATATTTGAATTTACATACAGAAAATAATGCAAGAACAGTTTAATTCTTATATAACATGGTATAAACAAAGGAAACAGTTCATACTTCCTTTTACCATTTGCATGGCTGTACTGAAAATAAGACAATCAAAATTTTTCTTAAAAAATCAAAACATGGCATAAACCAAAGTTTTGGTATGATCTTTCTAAAATGTTGAAGTATCTAAAGCAATGATTTCAGTTTAGAAAGTTTTCTTCCTGGTATAAACTGATACAAAATTTGTTTATGTTTACACAACCAGTTTGGAGAGAACTTTATACCACTCTTCATTTTTGGCTGAATAACTTAATTCCCTTTTGGAACAATGAAGAGTTGATTTGAATTTTAATTATCTCCCTTTTCAAATTTACATACACCACAACTGGTGACATGAAATGCCCATTTATAAATATACCATAATAAAAAATGCACACTTTTAAATGACACAAAAGCTTGATACTTTCAGAGGTACATATATATAACATGCTTTTGTAAAAAGACCTTACAGTACAAATCTTTCTGTTTGAAATTTAAAAGATCTGAATAAAATTTATAACATGTATGAAAGTTATGTCCAACAAATATTAAAAAAATATGCTGTTACTTAGCAACAAAAAAACATGATGAAAATGGGCAAACTTGTGAAAGTCCAGCTAAAATAAGCCACCTGCGATTGCAGATTTCCCAAATTTTACATTACACAAGACTCCATGAATTGTAAAAAATGGTACAAAATCTATTTTCTTACTATGTGATCATTGTCAATTATTTTAAATGGTTCAATTTATACAGGTATGCAAATCTCACTAATCATCATGCACAATCAATAAACTGTATATAAATGTCAAACTTCATGCCCTATCAAAATTTTTTTTTTTTTCCATTGATGGCTACTTACAAAATCTATGTTCTGCTATTTGTACAAATCTCTGCTAATATTTTTTCTTTTCATTCTATTACTTTATCTCTCAAGTAAATGTTTCTAAAAATAACATAACATTTTACAAATCTTGCTGTTCAAACTTTTCACTGATGCCCATTTCTACACTCACTAGTTAAATTCACTCCAGAAATCATTCAATGAAAATCTTATTACAAACACAATCACAGTAGTCATCCAATTAACATTCTCAAATATTTTGCATACTCTTTAACTTTTTTTGTTAAAATGTTTCCAAACACAAAAGTTTAAAATGATTGCTATTTTATAAAGAGGAAAAGAAAAACTGTGATACATAGCATATGGGCATGGGAAATTCAAAGCTGTTATAATATAAAAGCAATTATGATCTAAAATACCATGTGAACTGCTTTAAACTGAACCGTCCACTTGAAACATTCAGTATTTCTTATAGGAATTTACATAACTCAATCACTGGACCTATTTGTCTGCTCTTCCATCTGCTTTTCCTGGTACCTACAAAACAAATGTTTAATTTAAAAATATGAAAAACAATATCGAAGATTGAGAGATCTGAAAATTTAAAGATCTGTATACGATCATGACTGATTTTTGGTTAACTTTAATTTATTCTTAAACAAATTCTACCCGAGATCAATGTCAGAAAAGGGACTTTCAAAAGAACTGTCAAAAAAGGGACTTTCCAAAAGACTCAGGTTTCCATCTGTAAAATACTATGTCCCTCACCCCGTTACAAAATATTTTTAAAATGTATCTTTTGTCTAATTATAAGAGCTATTCCTACTCACACAAAGTATTTATAATTGATATAAACAAGAAATTTTAAATTAATTCCACAAAGGATCAGTCAATGTCAATACTGACCTAATCTGAACAATAATTTACACTTCTGCATCCCTCAGCGCACAGCACAGGATCATGGAGAAGATCATACCCAGAATCTGAAAGGAAGAGAACGCTGTAAATATTGTCAAAAGAAAGCATTCTGTTGTAAATAATGTCTGCGCTATTGCTTCCTTCACTGATGGAGTGCTGTGATTACGTTAACATGATATCTATTTGACCATCTGTATCAATATATCCCCGATACTTTTAACGCTTGCTTAATTACTTAATTACTGACAGCGACCTTACATATAAATAAATCCCACATGCAGAAACAGGTCCTGCATGACCATAAACAGGCAGCAAAGGGCCCCACATGCAAAGTTAGGTTACTTCAGAACATCAATTTATGCTTCCTACACTGCCAGGATTAAGTCTGCATTTTAGTAGAAACAAGAGACCCTTGAAGAGACTGATGCTCTACTGGGCAAAAATAATTTCCATCTGATATTCTTCAGCAACAGCAAGATTTTCAAATTAGCTACTATGGTGCACATACTGGATGTCAGCTTTGGCATCATTTTGATTTAGGTCAAATGTAGACATCATTAGAAGCCTTTGGGTGAAAACCCTATGTCACAGTGATAATCAATTGAAGAGGGAGAGAACACCAAGATTTTAAAGAGAGTTGTTGTAGCTGCCATACTGAATGCATGACTGGTACCATGTGTGTTTAAGACCAACCAGGTATTATAAGAAGTCTAGTGGCAAAAAAACCCCAATGCTAATATAGCCCTTCTATTCGGTGAGGAATAGAGATAAAAATATTTTCAACATATGACTTTCCATTCAGGTGGAGTAGCAATAAGATTTTCAATGTGGGTACTGTGGTGGCTATATTGGACCTCAGATCAGCACAAGTTTCATTTAAGACCAACTTAAATAAAAATAAGTCTTCTGGTGAAAACTCAATGTCAAATATGACTTTTTGTTTAAGCAGACATGTGATACGATTTTAAAGATGGCTGCCATGGTGGCCATACTGGATGTCAGATTTGCATCATTTTTATTTCAGACCAGCTAGACATCATAAAAGTCTTTTAGTGAATATCCCATGCTAATACAACTAACCACGTATTATGAGTAGGTATAACATGATTTTGAAGATGACTGATGTGGTGGTCACATAGGACATCAAATCAGCACCATTGTCATTTAAGACCAACTAGACTTCATAAGAAATCTTAATCACCAAACTTACCCTGGGACAAAAGTTGTTCTGCAAAAGCCATTTTTCCTTGAACCACAATGACCTTGACATTTTTCCATTTTACATACAAATTAATAGGCCATCAGTGCAAGCTCCCACAAACTTTGGTCAAGGTACATGCTCTATGGTCTAGAGCTATAGTTATTATGCAAGAAACATTTTTCTTCTTTCAGTTACAGCTTTTTACTAATCAATGTAAGCAGGGATGCTATACCTTTCTCCGCTGCTACTGTTTCAATTGCAGCTAGTCTTTTTTCTCTTATAGCATGATTCAGTTTTTGTAAGACATCTTTTTGAATATATCTGGCAATTTAGGTGCAACATCCTTACATCTGTCACAATATTGTTTTGTATATATATATATATATATATATATATATATATATATATATATATATATATATATATATATATATATATCAATAAAACAACTGGACATCAGTAAATGTGCTTGTTTAAATGGTTGCCAATTTTATGAACATTTACAGGCAGTAAACAAGAATAACATTTAGATGTGTACACTATGCAGTTTCACATTGGTCCAAGTCTGTGATGACAGTATTGTGTGGAAACCATGTATACTGTTTCAGTCACAATGACCTTGGCCTCTAACCCCAAAATTAATGGTCTTTTTCCTTATCCTTAAAACCAAACCATCCATAAAATCTGTTCCAGGTCAGTGATGTAGAACCTAAGATCAAGTACATGCTATCCACAAAGATGGTAGAGAACTTTGGTAGTTAATGATAAGCACATAATTATAATTCAGAACTGATGCGTAATGACCATATCCTTGGGTGCAGCACTATTCTTAATCAATAAATATAGATAAAGGATGAGACAGATTATCTAAGAAATTGTAATTTACCAAGATTACAGCAATTCCAATGGCCACTCCAGCAAAAATCATCAGATGTTCTCTGAAGAATTGAAACAGCTTCTCATTGCAGGGCTGACAAAAGTGGAAAATATATGTTAATGAATTTATGTAAAATATAACGTTTATGATGAAATGACCTTCATAAACATTACTGGCATAAATTTCAGCAAATTAAAAGTATCTCAAATTCCTTTTTCCTTCAAATTAAAGGATTTGATTTTAGCAATATAAATTTTTTCTTTCTTTATTGCTGATTTATCTTTCTTTTCATATAAAATGGCATGTGACAGAGTCATTTAACCCATCACAAATCTATGGAATGAGCACCAATAAAAATTGGAATCTGCACAGATTTAATGTTGGTACTAAGAAACTTGTCAACAGATGCAAGTCTGTTATTACAATTAAAAGGTAGGGGGTGGGGTGGTGGTAAAACTAATTTCAGTTATGTAATACCTGCTGCTGTTACTGTGCTCTTTTCCTGATGCTAGTCTCCAGTCCAAGGTACAAATTCCTTCCTCCAATTAGTAACTGGAGGTCCAGAACAAAAACAACACAGTCCCAGTCTGATGCCTTAGTCACTTCAATCACTCAGAATATTGTTTTTCTTTGACTTAGACCATGACTTAAAGAACATCAGAGCAGAAAGGGGGAAGAAATTGGTAATAATCAACAGCAGGTCAGTATTAGTTTTACACAATAACTACATTTTAATAGCAGTAATGTGCCAACTGATGACTTTGACTTTTCCAGCCAGAAGGGAGTCTATGGGCCTTGTGA
The DNA here is from genome assembly GCA_016617855.1 of Megalonaias nervosa. Taxonomy (NCBI): domain Eukaryota; kingdom Metazoa; phylum Mollusca; class Bivalvia; order Unionida; family Unionidae; genus Megalonaias; species Megalonaias nervosa. The sequence continues at coordinate 80,328 of JAECUM010001656.1, read as the reverse complement.
CAGCTCTCTGAAAGAATTTACCCTATTTTTCAGTAGGATGCTACTGATGACTGGAGGATGGCTTGTTGATAACTTGCTGTGCTGACAAAATCAGGCCTAATGGATAAGTACCTTCACTCTGAGAAAATGGAATAAGACAGCCAAAGGCAGCTTTCATTATTATATCATCCTCATGCATGCCAAAACCCCGAGAGAAATAAGCGTAATTATTGCTATTGTAAGTAGGAAAAGAGCGTATTTGGGCATAAAAAGTGTAATCTATACACTACATGTCAGAATTACAGCACATATGAAAAAGATATATTTTTATGACTAACCTGATTCTGCAACTGGTCAAAATTCTTGTCACCAAGGGTAAAATCCATATGGATTAGAACCAGAACACGAACAAAAAATATACTGAAAAATTATTTATATTCAGCACTCACTTTAACCAGTCTACATGTGTAACATTTGCTGAATGATCGTGAACTGGAATTCTGCAATGATTATGATCAGGTGCTCAGAGTGATGTATTACATTACTCTCATATTCTTCTTTTAAAGTTTGTAAAGCAGTATTGATTTGTCATATTTTCTGATCTGACATGTTTTGAAGTCTGAAAAGATCCATCTGCTCTAACATTTCCATCATATAACATCCACAATTCATACTGTAAAGCGGTTCACTTAACATCTGGTGCCATTTTCTTTAAAAACAAAGACTGGTTTTCCACCTATGTTATCAATAAAATGAATCTGTAAGGCAATGTTCACTTTTGAAGAAACCCGTCTGTTTTCTTTAAAATGGGTCATATACAGTTGCTATAAATAACAAATAAGGAAAGTCTTCTTATGCTATTCATATGTAGCAGTCACATTTTTAAAGAATATTCTCAATTTTATATGAGTGGAATTAAAGAGATGATAATAAATTTTAATGTACCAAAAAAAAAGCACAATCCATATGCAGTCTCACGGAAAATGTAATTTGGTGAAAAAAATCATAATGATTATGCCAAAAGTGTATTGGTTGGCATGTATGCATCCTGAGAGGAATGATTAATAAAGAACAAAGATGCTGCACCACATGGTAATTTCTGTGAGAGCCTGAAAAGTTCTTTTGTGATCCAACTAATCAACTTAAAATGGTGGCTGCTGAGATATCAGAGGAACTTCTGACAGGGAGAAAGAGATGCTTCTACCCATTCCTTTCCCATTTTGATTTAGGCAAATAGAAACATACAGCTCTGATTGGACAAAGTCAGTAATCTCTAACACAAATGTGACTCAGACTAAAGGTTTTTTTTAACGATTTGAGCACTACTGAAGGTAACTGATTCTTGACCAGAAAGTCAGGCTGGCATGACGACAATCAAAGTTATCATGGAAATAAAGGCAACCCTCTTCCATGGATAAAACAGATGAGTCCCAACAAGCCATGACTTCAACATCCTGACTTTGTGAAGAACTTGAGGGATTATTCAGAAAGGTGGAAAGCAGTGCTCAGGAAAACCATGTCCAGTCCAGGCACAAATTAACTGTGCTACGTAAAACATTGCTACTCATTTGTCCCTGGGCTGAGAAGATGCAGATTTGCACATTGAAAATAAATCTGTGTACATTTTCTGGCAATAACAAGCTCTGAATCTTAATATGATGAAAGTTATGAAAGATATAGTTTAATTCAATTATAAATTACTTCTCCTATTTTGCCTCACTGTCAGTGCAAAACGTTGCAAAGGAAGCTTTTTGTTCTTTTTTCTTTAGACAGGTAGGTTGTAAAATATAAAGTTCAGAGTCAAGACTGTATTTTAAACCCTTCTAATACATTGTCCTTTGCTATATATACATATAATACAAGATAAGGCTTGTATACCAAATCAAGAAATTGCAGTTTCACATGTAGTCCTGAATTTCCAAATGGAGTGTTTGTGTTTACCTTGATACTTTCCATCATCTGATGTGTAAAATTTTTCTATTTCAAGGAGTTACCTCGCATCTTTATATTAGACCTGTGAGAAGTGGAGCTACCTCACAATCTTTATGAGTTAGACCTGTGAGAAGTGGAGCTACCTCACAATCTTTATGAGTTAGACCTGTGAGAAGTGGAGCTTCCTCACATCTTTACAGCTAAACTCTGAGAAATGGAGCTACACATCTTGATGAGTCAGACCTGTGAGAAGAGGAGTTACCTCACATCTTTATGAGTTAGACCTCTAAGAAGTTACAAGCCAAAGAATGTGAACATTTTGTTATCTTCATCTGGTTACACAGTGTTAAACTTGCTCCTAGTCAATAGTATTTTCAAGTTATCAACTACAGCATAAGATGTTTGATTTACTAAGAAACACATCAACAAATCATGGCCATAAAAGTCTTCTTATCTTTACACAATGGCTAGAATATTACATTTATTTGGTTGTATGGGTCTTTATTTGACAATCTCACAAAAGGTCATGCTAAATATTACCCCTATAGTATATTAATACCACTTTTGAAGAATGAAAATTGTATAAGATTTATTATGTTTGGATTCACTTGCAATAAAGTTTACTATAGAATATGATATAACTTGATTGGAATTTTTTAAATATAAACTCTGCAAGAACGCTTTCTTGTCTTTGCACTCCAAACTGAAGCATAGCACTTGTTTGAATTGAATTTTATATACATATTAATGACACTGAAATGTGTTGCACACTATTTTCACCGAATTTACATAATGTAGAACTGAAGTGAGCATGTCAAGTCCCTGATGATAGCAATGACCTTGACTTGGATAAAACCATGGATGTTGAAAAACTTTAAACATTTTTATCAAGTGCTAAATTAAGCAAGTATTGGGTTGAATTGAACTGATTACAAATTGGCAAGGATAATGCTCAAAATGATTTCAACTGATAAATTATGAAAAATTTAATAAATTATGCATGTTACATTAACCAGGTATTGTGGTCAACTGAATTGAGAATTGGTGAGGATAACAACTTGGACCATCTACCTTCTTATGACAATTCTGAAATTACGTTTATTGAAATGTTGGAGTAAACAATTATCGAACTGGATTGAGAATGTTGGTGAACATGACTTGAACACTGTAGCTTATGAAAATTATGGAATTTATGAAGTACTGAATTAAATTAAAATTTACAGTGTTAATAATGGAAAAACAGAATTATAATTAAAGAAAATAAATTTGAACATAAAAAAAGTTCTCAGATATGGAATTAAAACAAAAATATATCTATTTCAGCATGGAATAAAATAATGATAAAGATGCATGTAGGTTCATAAAAGTAATTCAAGACAGAAATCAATAAAATAAATTATTGATTGGTGAGGAAAACACTTAATTTGACTACAAAAATCTGTTCTTGTCAAAAATGATATAACAATCCATAGCTTAATTATCGAATGAGTTGGAAATTAACATAGAATTCATATCATTTGATACAGAGAAAAGCAAGGAAACTTTCCTAATAAATATTGCTTAGTGTTTAAGTAATCTTTAAACAAAATTTACTGTCCAAAAATATTGCCTCAATTTCCCAAAACTTTAAACAGAAATGTAATTAACCAAACAATAACAAAAAAATAATAACAGAACACACACACACCCCAAACTAATTGTGATGTAAATCATTAGGAAACTGCTCATTGTATCAAGCATGCCAACTGCCAGCTTGGGTACTCCCTATTTTCAATAACTGTTAAAACTTGTAGACAATACCAATCAACAGTAATTCCAGGAAGAAAATCAACAGTAATTCCAAGAAGAAAAAAAAGATAAAATCAGAGGAAATATTAATGTTGACTCAAGAGACAAATCTGTTTATATTTCAGTGATTCAATTTTTTTTAAAAACTGAGACTGAGTTTGATGGCTTTTATACATTGGTTATATACATGCATGTATGCTGCAAGGCAAAATTGCAGGTCACCACTGTATGTAATTACTTTTCACAAGAAAAGTGTTGCTAGCTTACATTTGAAAGAAATATTTTAGGTCTCTCCACTGGCTTCCACCAACCCTTCACACAGAATGCATGCCATTGTAATCCAGTCATAAAGCCCATAATGTGGATACAACAAACTGACTGGTTGAAATTTAATCATGTGTCATGATGTAAAAACCTTCCAATTCTTGTAGCCAATCTGTAATCTTCCTGTTCAAATGCGCAGCTGTATGGAAATGGAGGTCCAACTAAATTGGATTACTCAGGAAAGTTTGGTGAAAATAGTGAAGACACCTCCTCCATAATTATCAGGGTTAATGTCTTACATTATGGTACTGTCTGACCAGACGATAAATCCTGAAATGTTGACATTCCCTGTCTCTCACAGGTTTAACTCGTAATGTGTGATAGTCCTTTGAAATGGAAAATGTCTCCGTAAAAATGACACCAAGATTACTAAAAGTTGACACAGTAAACATTAATGCCGTTAAGGAATCAAGGGCTAAGTGTACAACTTCAACCTTTTCTCTTATTATATATTTATCTAACGGGGCAATATTAGAAGGGTTTAAAATCGACTGTCTTCGCTATTAAAATAAATTAATATTTCCATGATTTTTACTTTTAACCCATTTAGGACAACAATTTAGTGAGAACATAAGCCGTGTAGTTGGGATGTGTCCTGTGTTGAGTAAATTTAAGACAAGGGGCAAGTAACTCTTGCGACTCACTAGTGCCCGAGATGAGTGCTTGGAAAATTTGTCCTTGATTCCAGGGGAATAATCATATAGAAAAATTAATTCCCCTTCAAACTGAAGGCATGCACCACCCATGCCTTTTGGTCCTTCACTGGGGAAACATAAAATAGTAGTTTAATGTTGAGCCTAACTGCGAACAAGTGTATCGTTGACTTACCCCCACCACAACCATCGAAAGAGACTCCCTACTGCCAATGGTGCAGAGACCATTCTATTAGGGATGTACCTCCTTGCCTGGAAAGGCTGTTTGCTGAAATATTTCTCTTGCCTGGAATGTGGAGATTCTGCGAGTGATCCCCTCTGAGGCCGTCCATCAAAGGAGATTCCAGACTTCCAAGCCAAGAGAATGGGCATAAGTAATTTGTAGGCATCAACCATGACTAACATGTTGTCAGTGATGATTGTAACACTGCCGAGATTGATGCACCACTGTAGTGTTAGAAAACAACATTCATTTCTAGGCTGTTGAAATGCTAGGAAGAATCCTTCCCAGACCACAAGTCCTGAAAAACTACCCGTTCTGTCCCTAGGTGAGGCATTAGTATACAAGTAACAGTCAGGTAACGAGGCATGGATCTCCTGCCAGAAACATGTCATGATTTATCCAACTGAGGTAGTAATGGAATTAGGAGCTTAAATGATATCTCCATGGGATCTCCAATTTACCAGTGGTAGAAACTGGAGGGGCTTCATATAAAGTCTCCCTAGAGGAAATAGATCCAATGCAATGTTTAGGGTCCCCAGGAGAGAGAGAGGCAGGGGCGAAAAGTCTTCTCTGACACTCTTGTTGTAAGGGACAGCATCTTTGATCCTATGAGGAGGAACACTAAATTGTGAGAAGGAAGTGACCAGTGTCTGGTGGCAGATGCCCAGTGAAAAGTGATTGTGGTTCCTGGTGACCAGTGCCCATTGCCTGGTGTCTTGACCAAGTGTCTGTAACTTGCTACCAGCACCCTGTACCCAGTGACTATTGACCAGACACCAGTCAAGCAAAAGAGATGACTGGAAAGAGGTTCTATGCAGGGAACTTGACTTGATCAACAATCTCAACCTCTTTGTTGAACAAGGAGAAGACCACACTTCCAGAAAGGCAGAACTTACACAGGGGTGTAGGCAACTTCCATGAACTGGGAAATGCCCTTGATCCCTCCTGGGATCAGTGAGTTTATGACTTTCTTGCACCAGAAAGTAACACTGATCCATACAGTGATTGGACTGATGTTGACTTCCTTACGCTGGGAAGTGCCAGTTCAATTGTTGGTATCTCAGGTGTGACAGTTTCATCATCAGAATCAAAGAAAGCAACATACTCATTACCAGACAAAGTAGATGTAACACACAATAGCAAGGGGAGCATCAGCATCGTAAATACTAGTAATGACATATCTTTGCTCTCTAAACCCTGTCTCAGCAAAAACAGTTTAGAACACAATATGTGGAAACATGATGCCATGCATTATAAATCAATTGATTTTGGACAGTACATTTGTTTCATACCCAATTCTTTTGGTTCTTTGGTATCTTTGGCCTCTATTCATGTATTTTATTTGTAGCTTTCTGTCTAAACATTATTTTTCTTTTTTTTGGACCAGTGAATTTTCAGCCATTTTTATAACAGTCAGGATTCAAAATGAACATGAGAGATTTACCTCAAACTGTACTAAGTTAAGTCAATATACAGTTTGAGAATGATACCTTAAGGCTATTTCTAAATTATTTAGTCAAACTGGAAATAGTTCTTTTTATGCCTTTCTTGCATCAAACTAGCAACCTGCGATTTCAAAGTACCAATATTATGAATGACGTGCGAGTATAATGTCTTTGTTACCCCGTGTCCTTGCTAGGTATTTTGTTACTTACTAATTATGAATGACATGTGATTATCATGCTTTTGTCACCAGGCACCTTTGTTACTATGCTTTTGTTATTTAAATGACTGCTATAGTTTATCTGCATTTTGGTGTGTCAGGTGAAATCAAACAGAGAAAACTTATAAACATATCCAATAATGTAATAAACAATCTTTACTATATATATATATATATATATATATATATATATATATATATATATATATATATATATATATATATATAAAGAATACAAATCATATGGCGAATAACAGTCCTTTCAAATGCTCTGGATCCAGCAAGGGATCACTTTTGTCAGATTGATCAAGATAAATGCAATAAACTGACTACTAAACATACATGGTCCAAACAAAACATGCGAAACAGAGAATGTAATTTATCTCATCACATGTAAGATCTGTAGCATCCAGTATGTCGGAGAAACTGAAAAGCTACACAAAAGGATCAACCTTCATAGATCTGATTGGATGACAAAGAAGCTGTACAGAAGCCCAATTGCTGAACAGTTCTCCTCCCGTGGCCATACTTTCAGTGATATAGCACTTACTGCGAATGCTCAAAACCCCAACTGGAGTTCCGAAACCAGAAAAGAAAAGGAATCTTACTGGATACGCCACCTTAGAACATTGAAACCAAGCGGTTTAAACCAAGAAGACTAGAGAAAGACAGCTATTCACAAATAAAATTATCTTTTTGCAGCCAACACATTTTCTTTTAAATAATTCTCTAAATTTGCTTATTAGTCACCCAATAACCTATAATTACTACTATAACAATGAAATATCAGGGATATAATTTGAGAGTATATAAATTTACATAAAATAACATGTCGCTATGGCTCATCAATTTCTAGGTCAATATAAAATATCCTCCAGCATCCGCAACAAGACATAGTCAGGTAAAGTTTTACAAACAAAACAGTTTTTCTGTTTTATTTGTTTGTCTTGTCTATGTTTTGTATTTGCCTTTGAAAAAGACTCATTAAGAGTCAAAAGTGCTCAGGCTAGTTAGATACTAGTTTTGCACTGTTCGTAGTCAGTTTATTGCATTCATATATATATATATATATATATATATATATATATATATATATATATATATATATATATATATATATATATATATATACACATTACATACCTCCACAAATGTTGTTTTCTGGCAAGTTTCCACTTTGGCAAAGTTTGCTTGATACAATTCTATATACTCAATACCACCACCCTTTGTAGCACCACAGCATTCAAACTGAAAAAAAGGGCCAATGCATATGTGTGAACATTTTACTCTCTTCAATCTGACAAAATTTTGTGCAACCATAAAATCAAAACAAAATTCATATCCATGAAAAAAATGGAAAGCACTGTTATGTAGCAACACATCAGGTGTCACAGGATTCCGAAGATTAAAAAAAAGACAATTATAGAATTCGGGAAAAAGAGAAGATACACGTCTTTTGTTCATGATCAAAGTCATCAAAGATCTTGATGATAATAAACCCAACAAATCAAAAAAGGGTTTCAAGAGTGGTAAGAAGCCCAGTCAGTCTCATGGATGATCACCTATTTAGTAAGCACTGATCTCACTCATTACGGAAATAGTCCAAGATCTTGAAGATAGAAGCATATTCAAAAGTTTGACCAAATTTAGATATAAAATCAGTGGCAGTTACACAGACACAACTGGAACATGGTCAGTACATTTTGTGTGTACTAAATGTAAGGAATATAAGACAATGTGACATTATTTCCTAAGGCTGCTCAGCATCATCATAATCTAACGAAAATTAACTGAATTCCATGATATATGTATCAAAAACGGCTGACAGACAGCCAGACAAATAAATAGACAGATAGGATGATCAAACAGATATGAACAAGAAATATGCTTATGGAACATGTACGCCCACCACAGGATATGGAAACTGACCTAAACACAAACATAAGGATGGACATACAAGTGGACAAAGGGTAATATGACATGACACCCCCCCCACAATGGTAGTAGAAACTAAAATGGCAAAATAGTTGATTACATCCTCTTGAACGGTGTCCATAAACTGTTTCTTGCTAGGCTGTTTATCATCGAAGTAGTGTTTCACACCATCTATCAGAGCTTCATTAACCAGCTCCTTTGCCTAAAACAAAATTAAGATTCAATTAAAGTCACATTGGAGAAAAATTAAAAGGAATATTTTTTCAACACAAACTTGAGTACCTGCAATGGCTTGTCATCAAAACCCCCCCTTTTTGCTGCATATTCCGACAACAATCCCCCACCACTATATATTCCACTCTGCCACCCCCAACTGGTACTTACCTCACCTTCTGATACAGGAAACACACACACACACAAAATCTAATATACAATGCATCTTCCTAATAGATTGCAGATACAGTGAAACATCTCAAGACCAACATCCCTTGGAATCAAATTAAAATTTCACTTTTTATGGGTTTTCAATTATGGAGGGTCTCTATTTTCATTCAAGAATGAAATGTGATCAGTTCTCCACTCACGCACAAGTAAATGTTTTAGTTTTCAAAAAACATCAATAGTCAGTAAAAAAAAATTTACAAATAAATCATACCTGTAATAGTTTTTTACTGCACGATTACATGTTTGTCTTGTTTCTTTTTATGCCTTCTGCCAGATCTATGGAGCGAGCATATAATGTTATAAACTGCTCCGATGGCCTAGTGGTTACAGTGTCCGCTTAGGATGCGGGTTCAATCCCCTGCCGAGTCTTACCAAAGACTTATAAAAATGGTACCAGCAGCTGTCTCGCTTGGTGCTCAACATTAAGATATTAGTGTTAGGACTGGTTGGCCTGGTGTCAGGACAATGTGACTATGGGAGACATGATGCTACCTGTCTGAGGTATGATTCCTCAGTGCTAGACATCACTACAAACTGTCACACTGCAGACATCATAGTGATATGACTGAAAAATTGTTAAAGCCAAGTTAAAAATCCAAATCATGCACACAGATACAGACACAGACACACACATACAGACACACACACACACACACAACCTGTGCCTGTTCATCTTCTCATGTCAAATCCCCTGAAATTCATTTTCACTCTATACCTTTTGAAGGACTTCATGAGTTCTAACAGAGTTTGGTGCAATGGTCTAGATCAAGCTCAGTTTGAACTGGAATTAAAGCCCCTGTATGACACAGAACTGGAATTAAAACCCCTGTATGACACAGAACTGGAATTAAAGCCTCTGTATGACACAGAACTGGAATTAAAGCCCCTGTATGACAAAGAACTGGAATTAAAGCCCCTGTATGACACAGGTGGCGCTCTACAGTTTCGTATTTAGCATAGGGTTAGAATTTTAAAGAAAAAGAATTTCTCCAGGTTTCCTCACTAGTTATACTGGCTATTTAAAAAAGACTTTGTATATCTTAGGTATTGTTCAAAGAACCTTTAATTCCCTTTATTTTGGTGTATGATTGATGGGTGTAATATGGGTTATAGAATATACAGCTTGGCCTTACCCCAGATGTGCACCTTTCAAAAAAGTGCTAGCTCCACTTGCTCATTTTCACTTCCCGAACTTCAGAGGTAAATTGTAAAAAAAAGAGCCGATAACTTTTTTTACATTTGATATATTTGGTAATTCATTCATTGCACTTTCAGAAGCTGGTATTGTCTAGTCTGGCAAAATTCATTTTCCTTATTTTAATAGCTGCCAAGGATAGTGTACTTTAGACAAATTCAGGTTGAGTTTTGGAGCACAAGGGAGCAGTCATTTTAGTTAGCAGTGATCTAAGATCATTTTACAATTTCCAAAAGTACAATATCCAAAGAAATGTCAGCCACATTACATGAAAGTAGCATAGAGGTATGCCAACATTCTCACCACTCTGCATGTTTTAAATGCAAACAACTTCACCTTACATACATCACTCTCTCAAAAGTACATAATAACTGGTGAGCGCCACCACACAACTGGAATTAAGGCCCCTGTATGACAAAGAACTGGAATTAAAGCCCCTGTATGACACAGAACTGGAATTAAAGCCCCTGTATGACAAAGAACTGGAATTAAAGCCCCTTTATGACACAGAACTTGCATCAAAAGTTTTGTTTCCACTCTGTAAATTCTGAATGACTTTATGGATTCAGACCAATTTTGGTAAATGACTTTATGGATTCAGACCAATTTTGGTAAATGACTTTATGGATTCAGACAAATTTTGGTAAATGACTTTATGGATTCAGACCAATTTTGGTAAATGACTTTACGGATTCAGACCAATTTTGGTAAATGACTTTATGGATTCAGACCAATTTTGGTAAATGACTTTATGGATTCAGACCAATTTTGGTAAATGACTTTATGGATTCAGACCAATTTTGGTAAATGGCTTTATGGATTCAGACCAATTTTGGTAAATGACTTTATGGATTCAGACCAGTTTTGGTAAATGGCTTTTCGTTGAGAAGATTAAGGTCAGGTTCGATTTTCACAACTTCCAACAAAATTTAATGGAGTTATATCCCCCATCTGACATAGAACTTTTCCCTTCATTTACATCAAAATTTTGTTTCCTCTCAATAACCTTTGAACTTACAAATTCAAACCAAATTTGTTACAAGACTTTACATTAGGAAGAGCTGTATCATGTTTGATTTTCTCCATTATCCAATAAAATATGATGGAATTAATTTTTTTTTGTATGACTTCATGAAGTCAAACCAAATGTGGTATATAAAGTTACATTATCAAGGCCAAGGTCAAGTTCACTTGTGCTACATCCATAAACTTTTACTGAGTTGTCTCCCATTTTAGACTTTGCCCATCATGCTGCATTATACTGACAGGGGCAAACATATCCTATTGGCATATTCCAAGATTTCCAATACACGATTGTCATTTAATGAGAAAAGGCCGGCATCATGTCTGATTAAATTTCATACATTTCAATGAAACTATGAAAAGATACCTTTCTGAAGCATAATGTTATGACTCTTTATCACAAGGATTTTGTCAGCAGTTAGTTGATCATGTGGCTCCAGTCTAGAAGTCTTTCCTCTAATGAGGGCCTCATGATAAGGCTGAAAGCTTAGGAGTCATAACCGATTATGTATGCTACAGAAAGATATCTTTTCTTACCGATATATTCATTTGACTGCAAATGCCTGCAGCAAGTAACAATATTCATTCTGGAATTCATGTATTTCATTTTATATGGTTTACTTCAGCAATAAACTGACAATTGGGATTTTTGTCAGTCTTCAGAGCTGACAAGTTTTGGTTAACTGAGCTCAAGTTTACTAAAATTAAAAAAGGAAATATCCTGGACAAGAAACTTTGTTCAGTTTCAAGAGAATTTTGCTTTACTGAGGCTATGATCTCCAGAGATTTCACAGTAATAAATTTGGTTACAAAATATTGGAAAATATCATTGCAATCGTACATTTGGAATATCTGACCCTGACAACCTCTGAGGAAGCCTTCTCTCAGTTGCTTATCATATGTGCAACATAACTACAAAGTTTCATTAAATTCCAGCCAGTAGTTCGGTGATGTGGGAATGGACAGATGAATGGACGGATTGACAGATGGACTGACAGACAAAGGGTATCACACTTTCCCTGAAACCTTTTATTTGTATGTTCTGCGAGATTTAACACCATTTTTCAGTGCATGATATACATGGCAGCCAGGATACTTGCTGAATTAAGAAGCCAGATAGCCCCCAGTAAGAACCACAGACCCACAGGAAGCTACTGGCAAGTTTTGTCACATACCCACAACGGTCAAACCGAGACTCAAACCCAAATGGACAGAGGTGAGATGTGAGTTACCTACAAAGTGATTGCCTTAGACCACTCTGCCACCTGCCCTTCCCCCAACATTTTTTATAAAAATTATACTTGCACAGATGAATTGGTTCTTGAAAAGCACAATTCTTTAAAAACAAAACAAAAAAATAACTCAATTTTTTAAAATTGTTCAGTACCTTGCTATACCTGATTAATCAGTATTTTGTTATATCTGAAAGTTTACTAAAAATTAGTTACAAAAAGGTTCTATTGATGATTTATTACTATGAATTTTTATAAAAACAAAAACTATAATGTTAATACTGCTGATATCCTCTACATCTACTCTCTATATTTGCTTTATTGTTCATCATTTGATTCTCTTTGTATCTGGGTGTTAAACTGTGGGGCTGTAGTTTACCTAGACTGCTCTGATTATTGTTTTCTGACCAAAATGGTTGTTGTTGCTGTTGTTGTTATGGGATTTAACACCATTTTTCAGCACAAGATAGGCTATAAATGGCAACCAGAATAAATGGTGGAGGAAGAACCCAGGAAAACCTCAGAAAGAACCACCAACCCATGAGAAGCTACTGGCAAGCTTCCTCATGTACCCACATTGGCTGAGCCTGAGACTCGAACCCAAGCAGATTGAGGTGAGATGACAGTGATCCGTAACAGTGAGTGTTTTAGACCACTTGGCCACTTGGGGCCCGGACCAAAATGGTCATAACAGAGAACAACTATTCAACAGATCAACATATGCTGGTTTGATTCTGAGAGTGACTGCCGTTTGACAGGAAACATTAGGCAACTATTGCTGTAACAAATTACAAGATGGATTACACCTGCTGTCTGAATAAAAAGAGAGATTTTTTAAATGTTAAAAAGTAACAGCCTATTTAGATGTTATATATTAAAAATGGGATGCACAACTGCCTCCATGTTGTAAGTGGGTCTACTAGTTAACAGGATGGATGGAAGGATGTATGAAGGGAGTGAGGGAGTGACAGAAGGAAGAATGGATATCAGTAGGTAAGTAAACTGAGATGGGTGGATAGATGAATAGATGGATATATAGGGGGAAAATGCTGAAAGACAACTGTGGCATCAACCAGCCATTTAAAAAATGCAATCATGCAAAAGAATTATGACAAAATAAATTCAGTAATACATACCCCATCTTTAGCAACAATTGCCCATATACCAAATCCAAGAAGAGCAGCAAAAATGATGAACAAGCTGGCAAAGAACTGAAAATGAAAGTTAATAATTAAATGATCAACATTCTAAAGGCTGTACCTCTCTACTTAACATTGTAACATTTTAACTGATTGACTGATTTTTGTTTAGTGATTCACAGCACATGAAAGAATATTTTGCATTGGGACAACAAGACTAAAGTACCTTGCCCAGAAACATACCATAGTGGATGTCTGAACCTGGTTTGGGCTGGATATTAACCCTTTACCCACTGACTACAAGTCTATTATGCCAACCCAATGACTTCAAGTCAAGGAATACCAACCAGAGATTGCAAGTCTAGGAATATCAAACCAATGAATGCAAGTCTTGGATGCCAACCACTGACTTCAAGTCTAGGAATACCAACCATTGAATGCAAGTCTAGGAATACCAACCAGTAACTGCAAGTCAAGGAATACCAACCACTGACTTCAAGTCTAGGATGCCTACCAGTGACTGCAAGTCTAGGATGCCAACCCACTGACTGCAAGTCTAGGATGCCTACCAATGATTGCTAGTCCAGGATGCCTACCAGTGACTGCAAGTCTTGGATGCCAACCACTAACTGCAAGTCCAGGATGTCAACCAATGACTGCAAATCTAATATGCCAGCCACTGAGCCAGTCTTGTAATAAATTAAAGCTTCCATTCTAATGGAATTAAAACAAATTACCAAGGTTCTCTCATGCAGAAAAACCAATTTTTTTATGAATCACAAAATGTGTTTGTCATTACAAATATGGTGTGAAAACAGCAAAATTGAGTACTCAGTTATATAAGGGGCCATGTTTTTAAAGTACAAGTCAAATCCAAATCACATATCACCCTGATTTTTCACTCTGTACTATGGACTATATTTGTGATCCAATAACCAACTAAATCAAGATTGTCTATCCCACTGCCCAATCCTTCACATTGTGCAGCCATCAACCATGTAGGCAGTCCTTTTGAAAATATGCATTTTAATTAATATGCACAATTAGTGATAACTGTTCTTGCTCATGCAAACTATAACCCTAAACATTTTATCTCCTTTGGCCCTCAGCCAAATAAGGTTGGATGCTCCTTAACTAAAATAAGGCTTTAAAACCAAAACTGATGTTCAATACTATAGAATAAATCCAATGCATCTCATAGTAAGTACTGTAACAATGACCTTGGACAACAAGACTCTACAAGAACCTTCTCCTCTAAACCAAATATCTGCATATAAATTTTGTTGCTATTTCCTGTAGAGCATTAATACTGCAAGATTCATTTAAATAAAGCAAGTGCTAAAATTACCTTGACATTTAATTTGATGGATCTAAAATTTGTTTCAATATTAGTTGAGATTATCTGATGTTCTCTTTAAATTATCAATGACTTGTTTTAACCAGATCCTAATGATCTAATACTTGAGACTGTCTTTACAGAATTAATGACTTGATTTAACCAGACATAAGTGATCGGTTACTTAAGGCTGTCTTTACAGTAATAATGACTTGTTTTAAAAAGATCCTAATAATCTGATATTCAAGTCTGTCCTTACAGTATTAATGACTTGATTTAACCAGATCCTAATGATCTGATACTTAAGACTGTCTTTACAGTATTAATGACCTGATTTAACCAGATCCTAGTGATTTGATACTTAAGGCTGTCTTTACAGTATTAATGACTTGATTTAACCAGATCTATTGATTTGACACTTAAGGCTGTCTTTACAGTATTAATGACTTGATTTAACCAGATCCTAGTGATTTGATACTTAAGACTATCTTCACAGTATTAATGTCTTGATTTAATCAGATCTAATTATCTGATACTTAAGGCTGTCTTTACAGTATTAATGACTTGATTTAACCAGATCCTAGTGATATGATACTTAAGGCTGTCTTTACATTATTAATGACTTGATTTAACCAGATCCTAGTGATTTGATACTTAAGGCTGTCTTTACAGTATTAATGACTTGATTTAACCAGATCTAGTGATCTGATACTTAAGGCTGTCTTTACAGTATTAATGATTTGATTTAACCAGATCACAGTGATTTGATACTTAAGGCTATCTTTACAGTATTAATGTCTTGATTTAATCAGATCTAATTATTTGATACTTAAGGCTGTCTTTACCGTATTAATGACTTGATTTAACCAGATCCTAGTGATTTGATACTTAAGGCTGTCTTTACATTATTAATGACTTGATTTAACCAGATCCTAGTGATTTGATACTTATGGCTGTCTTTACATTATTAATGGCTTGATTTAGCCAGATCCTAGTGATCTGATACTTAAGGCTGTCTTTACAGTATTAATGTCTTGATTTAATCAGCTCTAATTATTTGATACTTATGGCTGTCTTTACAGTATTAGCGTCTTGACTTAATCAGATCTAATTATTTTATACTTAAGGCTGTCTTAATGGTATTAATGCATTGATTTAACCAAATAATCAATGGATACTATTTATATAAGATCAGATGGAAGAACATAATTTCTGGGTTATTGCAATTCATGGTCCCTTTCACTATCATTCACAAACTGCTCTCAATAATCTTGTCATTTTTCTCAATTTTCTTTTCTACATGTCACATGAGATTTTATATTAACATCTGAAACATTATTTTAAAAAGAAAATTAGTACGATTTCCTTCTAAAAACATTTATCTACTATTGTTTTGAGAATTACCATCAGTGGAGTAATAACAAGGGCAAATAACACTATAAGTCTCATCATGTGCCTAAACGAGTTGCTTCCCTTAAATAAAATTTGCCATGAAAGGTCTGGGATATGGGTGTATCCATTAATATGCTAAGATTATGTATATAATGAAACTGTATCTTATAAAGCTGACGTACATATATTTTTCATCATGCAGATGTAAATTTGAAAAAAAAAGAAGATATCTGTCTTGATTCAAAGTGGACCTTGCATCTGGTTTACAGTAAATCTCAATCTACATAGAATTACAATGGTCCCTCTCTTATAAGGCCATCCCTTCTGCAGCAGGAAAGTGGCCTTAGAACAGGGGTGGCTTTCTACAGGGCACTCACACATATGTGAATAATAAATACATTTAAAATAAGAAACCATTACAAATTTTTAAATATTTCATATTTCATTTAAAAAGCACATGCATATTATGGAATCAATGTGAAAAACTGTAATGCATTTTAAAATAATTATGAATATTCATCAATCACAATACAAAATCATTCATAAACCCTGTCAATAAAATCTTAATACAAACCATCTGGCTGTAACTATCAGTCAATGTCTATTCTATTTTCTCACTACTGCAGAACATTATATTAGTGACGTTATTTGAATCTTTCTGACCTCAGATTTATCAGAAATGATCATAGCCTTTTTCCTCATTATGTTTGGTCAAACTGATTTCAAATTTTCTTCTAAACAGATATTTTAAACTTTTAAAACAACTTAATCATTCATTGTCAACTACATCACTTTCTAAATTACTTGCAGCTATGACAAACAATGCTTTGCAGCTTGTGACATGACTGATTGGTTATAGTATGGTACCCTTTCAAATAAATTTTTTTTATCTATGGAAAAGAAGACACAATGACTAATGTAACATTTTCACTTAATGTTCATCTGATATGACCTTGACTTGAGCTAAAAAAGTACTGTGCTTCTCAGCTACTAAAAAGGCTTATCTATGTAGTAATGCAAAGACATCTACCAATTTTTCATTTGTCTACCTATGTGACTTTTCCTTAATCATGGCTTTGTCCCAATTGTTACAAAAAGTACCATAGTTATTGTAATCAATGCCCAGGGGGTGGTGCAACTTCCAAAGGGGAGAGGTGTTGAATACCGTACATCAACATTTGACTGAAAACATTTGTAAATGAAGTTGTTTTGGATTTTTTAAACAATTGTTGGATTACTCATGTATTGTTCTAATTATTTGGACATACAATAATGGACATATATCAGCCTTGATAAGGTAGGAATTTCTTTTTTGGGTGGAAACAAGGGGGGGGGAAGCCATTTATTAGCTGGAGGGGTTCTATTAAATAACTATGGCAAGTAAAAAATGGAAAAACAGCAAAAATGATCTCATCTGGTCATTTACATGTAAATACAATTATGCCATTTGTCAAGTTAGGTTTGCTTAATTGTGCTTAGAAGGATTTTGTCAAAAATATACAAGGCCAAAAGTAAAGTGACAATTACTAAAACCCTGATCAGGTCTTCGAAACCACCCAAGTCATCTGTGTATCAAATTTGGTTTCATTTGTGTTTTTTACTATTTTGCTTTGAAGAAGTGTGATGGACAGGTGAATGAACAAAAGAAAACTAATGTCTTCCTCCCACAGGGGTGCAAAATAATGAAACTCAGGCGAGATTAGACAACTTCAAATCTGATATACCATTTATACTCGCTTATAATACAAGTCCAACTGCAAATTGAACAGACCCAGACCTTCCCTTGCATAATGCGCTGGCAGATCTGAATCTGTGGAGTTTGTAAGGAGTAATCAGTAAAACAAACACCACAGAAATTGATCTGTAGGTGCATAATGCTACGACAGATCAGGATCTATGTTGTTTGTAGTTGGATTCAACTTGTAAGCAAGTATAGATGGTAAATATAATTTTTACAAAATTAGCACTTTATAATGAGCTATGCTTGTTGAGTATCATTACCTTTAGGCAGCAAATGACTAGTAATGAAAAGGTATCCAATTTAAAATTACAGCAGTACATGAGTATGTAACTTTTGGGACCCTGGGCAACAAACCCCTATCTAAAATTCTATGAATGATGCTACTCACCCATCCCATCCAGCTGCAGCCTGGGAAAGGCAGCACATTTTCAAAGAAAATTAAGAATACATTTAAATGCCTGTACAGCAGAGTGGTTAAGCATGCATTTGTGGGGTGGCCCAATAATTTAAATGCCTGTACAGCACAGAGGTTAAGCCTTGCCTTTGTGGGTTGGCCCAATAATTTAAATGCCTGTACAACACAGAGGTTAAGCCTTGCCTTCATGGATTGGTCCAATAATTTAAATGCCTGTACAGCATAGAGGTTAAGTCTTGCCTTCATGGGTTGGCCCAATAATTTTGTGCAAGGGTTGCCAGTGATATACTTTTCATTATTTTTTTTCTGGTTTCATGCACTGTACTCTCCAAACACTTGAAATATAACTCTGAAACTTGTGCTGAATACCCCAAAATCAGACAGGTTAAATCTACATCACTGAAATTACGCACACTAAAAGAGACACAAAACAAAAATTCTAACTTTAATCTGACTGAAGTTAAGGAATATCAAAGTTACTTTTACTTTTCATTAGAATTTGAATTTCATGCTAAAAAGAAAGTACATGGCCAGGATAATTTACATGTGTTTAAACTTTGCACTAAAAAGTACATGGCCAGGTCTCCAGGCTCTCAAATACTACTTGGTAGAATATCAAGCATTTGTGAAAGATTAATAAAAACAAACTTATTTTCTTATATATAAAGTAGCTATGTCACTTGATACTCAACAACTTTTATGAGGTTGAAAGTTTACATTGACTTGAATAAAATAATTAAATTTTACATCAATTTGAATAAAATAATTAAATTCCTTCAAGATTGATTCATATCACCATGCCATTAACTATAGCAGCACTAACAATTACTCCAATGAGAATGATGACAAGATGTTAATATATCATAATAAGAATCATTATCTAAAATGGCTTTGTATTTTCAACAAGGGACATTAGCTGTTATCAACTATTTCTGCCAAAAACAACACTTGCCATAAGCTGAGCTGGCAAAGTGCCCTGCAAGGGAACTTGAAACAGCACATCAACACCAGATTTGAACTCATGACCCAATAAATTGAAAGCTCCACAAAGTATATATGGATAATATACCATGAATTTGATCCAAAACATAAGATCAGTGGAACCCTATATCTTGCTTGCCAACTTTATAAAAGGTCAACACTCTTAACATCCTCACCACTGCCACCTAGAACAGTAATAACTATGTCACACTGCCTAGAACAGTACTATGTCACACTGCCTAGATCAGTAATAACTATGTCACACTGCCTAGAACAGTAATAACTATGTCACACTGCCTAGAACAGTAATAACTGTCACACTGCCTAGAACAGTAATAACTATGTCACACTGCCTAGAACAGTAATCACTGTCACTCTGCCTAGAACAGTAGTAACTATGTCACACTGCCTAGAACAATAATAACTATGTCACACTGCCTAGAACAGTAATAACTATGCCACACTGCCTAGAACAGTAATAACTATATCACACTGCCTAGAACAGTAATCACAATGTCACACTGCCTAGAACAGTAATAACTATGTCACACTGCCTAGGACAGTAATAACTATGTCACTCTATCTGCTAACTTGAACATGCACGCTTAATATCCCTGATAATGACACACAGAACTTTGATAACTATGTCATGCTATTTGCTAATTTAAACAGACACTCTTAACATACTTGATGGTGATGTCTGTAACAGTGATAATTATGTGCTGTTATCTGATAACCTGAATAGACACCCAGTGACCCTTACCATCTTTTATCACAGTGGAATTTATGTTACACTATTTCCTAACTAAAGCAGACACTCATAACATCCTTGATGACATTGTATAAAGCAGTGATTACTATATCTCGCTATATATTAAAACTGGTGAGACTCAAATGCTTCAAGATCTTACCAATCCCAACATGCATTGGTTTTCCCTAATGGCACCACAGCATCCCAGAAATCCAATGACCATAATAACCACGCCGATGGCAATAAGGATATATGCTCCGGTGTACAGAATGTTAAACTGCTCATTGTTGCTCACATAGCGACTGAAGTTCTCATCCACACGTACCCAGATACCGACCCCTAGTATGGCACATCCCAGAAGCTGAAAGAGAAATAGGAATACTGACAGTTACTAAAGAATAAATATTACAGAATAGAAAACCCACTACATAATTATCTTGTCTCAAAATTAAGATGACACAATCTGTATGCATGCACTTCGTACATTTTTTTTTTCATTAATCAGAGTCGATTCTTCAATAAAAAATTACACTCAGCCCTCCTCCACCTCTAAGTTTATACTTCAACATTAAGTTACTCCTCAAAGCTGAAATCTGTGTCTTTGACTAGCATTTAATTTAATATGTGAAAGTGAAGATTACCAGCCATTAAATGATACAAATTTAAAATCAAGAATATGTTGGTCACAGAATTACATGATCTAACTTCTGATGAAATGTTTGTGAAAAACAAGGTTAAACCACAAAACAAGAGTCCTGCAAAGAGAATGATGCTCTCCTGGTGAAAAGAACTTAAGCAATTCAAGATAAGACCTTCTCGCTTTTAACTGATGGGTGCTGAAACCATCTCTGATATTCTTCAGTGATAAATTTGTTTCAGATTAGTTTATGTGGTGGACATACTGGCTGTCAGATCAATATCATTTTCATTTAGGACAAAGTAGACATTACTACAAGTTCTTTTGGTGAAACTCCCATGTTATAAACATCAGCCATTTAGGTGGAGTAGTGACAACAAGATCTCCAAGACAGCCATCATGGCAATGAAATCAGATGTACAACTGGCACCATTTTCATTTAGGACCAACTAGGTATCATAGACATCCATTTGGAAGGAGTAGAGATAACAATATTTTCAAGATAGTCACCATGGTGCCCATACTGATGTCTAGTCATTTTCATTTAGGACCGATCAGATGCCATAAGAATTTTTCTGATTAAAAAAAAAAAAAAACGTGAAAATGACATTCAAGTGGAGTAGTGATAACATGATTTTCAAGATGGTCACATATTGGATGTCAGATCAGCACCATTTTAATTTTGGATCAACAAAACATTACAATAACTATTTGAGTGAAAACATCATGCTGAAATGACCATTAATTCTGGAGTGATCACAAGATTTCCAAGCTGGCCACTGTGAGTATGGCAACCACATTTGACATCAGATCGGCACCAATTTCATTTTGTGCTAAGTCAACATCATCAGAAGTTTTCTGGTGAAAACACGATGTGAATGTAACTTTTCATTCAGGAGGAGTAGTGACAAGATTTTCAAGACGGCTATTGTGGTGCCATATTGGATGTCAGATCTATACCATTTTCTTGTCAGATCTGGACATCATAAGAAGTCTTTTGGTGAAATCCCAAATGTCAGTATGACTTTTTGCCCAGGAGTTGTGATAACAAGATTATCAGGATTGCTGCTATGGTGGACCCAGCTGTATGTCAGACCTGCACTATTTTTTACTGTGGAACACTTAGACATCCCAAAAAATTCTTTTAGTGAAAACGCCATGCAATAACATGAAATTAAAGGTGGGCATCAGATCGGCACCATTTTCATATTGGACAAACAAGACATCATAAAAGTTGTTTTTTTTATAATTGAAAACCCCATGTTGATATGCCCGTCCATTCAAGTACCATAAATTAGCAAATATAACTCGCTGATTATTATCCACGTTTTTCACTACCATGTACCCCCCCCCCCGTGGGTTATATATGTCAGCGTCTTATACAATTGATTTTTACTTGTATTACCATATTGTAGTATATTTTAATAGACTCATTTCCTTTCAAACAATGCATCAAGTTCGAAATAGTAAACAAGTCTAACATTGATTAAATAGTTTTACATTTCAGCTAAATTTTTCGACGTTTAACGAAATATAATAACAAGACAAGATCAACATAATAAAATCAGCATCTTCAGTTTAATAACTTACTAATTTTATGAATGTTATTGTTTTTACTAAAATCTTAAACTGGCATAGATGGCTCTGATTCTGTGTCGTTGTCGGATTCAGAGCTACCGTAGACGAGTTGACTTCTGAAGAATTTTCATGGTGAATAGTAGCCGGTTCTGAAACTCCCGTTTGACAAGTCCAGTCTTTCCGAATTTAATCTCAAATGGCCCGGGAAAAGCTGACTACAAGACTACAGGACTATAAGAACACATCATTGGAAATGTGCAAGGAACTTAATTTTCAATGGAACAGTATACACAAAAATATAACAAATTTAATACAAATAACGCAGAATTCAATAACATTTGAACTGAACTGTACTCACAGATTGCATATTTTTTACGCACAACTGAAAAATTGCGGGTAATACATGAGTGCGTGTTGTATTTGGAAGCGTGTTATATTCGCTAATTTACGGTAGCGATAACAAGATTTTCAAAATGGCTTCTGTGGCGGCCATACTAGATGTCTGAGCGGCAAAATTTGTATTTGGGAACAACCAGTCCATGGGATCAGTGTGAATTTAAGTTTCATGGCAATCCTCCCAGTAGTTCAGGAGAAGCAGCGATAACAAACTTGTACCAACTGACGGACGGATGACGTACGAAAGACCATTATATAACTAAAAACAAAACAAGATTCCCTTGAAGGGACGGACGATCTACTGTATGAAAAAGAATTTCCTGGAATTCCATGCAAGACAATTTCTTCTTTTAAAATTCTGAGTGTTGAAATCATCTCTGATATTCTTGAGTGACAAGATTCTCAAATTAACCACTGTGGTAGCCTTATTATAAAAATATCAGCACCATTTTTATCTGGGTCAAACTAGCTAGACACCATTAGAAGACTTTCGGTGAAAACCCAATGTTGATATGACCACACATACGAAACTAATTTTTACTGCAATTGTCTGCAGTCAGGAAATGAAAAGACAAGACTTTCAACACGTTTATTGATGGTGGAGTCATGTTTGAGGTCAGATCAGTACCGTTTTCATTCAGGACCATTTAAATATGCTAAGTATTCTTCTGAGGAAAAACCGTTATCTATATGACTTTCCATTTAGGACGAGTAGCAATAACAAGATTTTAAAGATGGTTGTCATGGTGGACATACGGGATGTCAGATCGGCTCCATTTTCATTTAGAACTAGACATCATAAGAAATCTTTGGTGAAATCCAGTGCTGATGTGACTTTCCATTTAGAAGAAGAGATAACATGGCTTTCAAGATTTGACTGGATCTCCCACTGAAACCGTTTATATTTAACACCAACTAAACATCGCAAGAAGACTTTTAGTGAAAATCCTATGACAATATGTCTTTCCATTCAGGAGGAGAAACGAAAACAAGATTTTAAAATGGCTGCTGTGGCTGCCATATTGGCTATCCAAGTACCACCATTTCAATTAGTACCAATTAAGTTTCATGGCAATCTTGCAAGTTGTTTAGGAGGAGTAGCGATAACAAACCTGTCCTAATATGCGGACATCGAACAAAGGACGACGGACAATGACCGGTTGAGCTAAAAGCAAAAGCAAATAACAGTGGTGTCATTCCAATTATGTAAATCTTGCAACGAACAATTCCGTGAAGCACTTGCACTACGTATATGCACAATCACTTATTCTCCGTTGTGCACAAAGATTATATAAGCTCTATGTCGCTTAATACTCTCTTGAGAAAGTGGAGAAGCATCCAACACAAAAAACGATATAACGATCAAGACACACGCGAAACTATTTTCGACTGCAGTTGTCAGCAATTAATCTTAGAAAAATACATGACTCGGCGAAAATCATATTACCATTTAATTAAGATGCACTTTGGTTTTGTTTCTTACCATGTACTATAAGCCAAAGCACGCATATCATAAACTTAGAGCCTGAACTGATGAGTATTAAATTGCTCGTGGTTGGACTTGAGCCTGTTTGTACACTAATTTGTTTGCTTAATCTTTTCTATTTCTTACTCATTTTTGTTTTTCTTTCCTACTTCTTATATTATTTACTTTGATCTTTATTTTATATACCTTGTAAAACAAGTGTACCGGAAGCGGCACATTATACGCCTGCCCCAAGTTTATTAGTCCAATATGTATATAATTGAAATTTGCGCGCAGAAACCATTTTCTTCTTTCAGTCAGAGGGACTTCAACCTTTTACCTTTTGACCCCCAAATCGATAGGTTTCATACTTAACGTAACTGCAATCCATCCACAAAGTTTGGGCCGGGTCTGATATTGTGCGGAAGCCATTTTCTTCCCGCAGTCACAGCGACCTCGACCTTTGGGCTCGAAACCAAACAAGTTCTTTTTATACCAGGTGCAATCCACCTAAAAGGCATGGGAACCCGCAGATGATGTCCATCGTGAGCTTTTGTGCGGAAACGTTTTTTTTCCTTACATCAGTGACCATGACCTTCAAGCCTTGGAGCCCGAAATCAAACGAAGTCTTCCTTGACCCAAGTGCAAGTCATCCATGAAATCTGGTAACTGGAGGTGGTGGACAACAAAAGCCATTGTGTGGAACAAAATTGATGGGCGGACAGACAAACATAATAGCATAATACGCTGCCCTATGGATGGTTTAAAATATCAGTATCGTAACCTTTTATCGTTCAAGTTGTAGGACTATATGTTTCCTTCATTTGGTAGGGTTTATCTTCCTAAAAAAATTCTTTACCATTACAATTTTTGAACGTTTAATTAGCACTATATAGCCAAAAGTGTGCTAAATTCTATACATACATACATACATACATACATACATACATACATACATACATACATACATACATTTCTTCATCTCTGAAAATCCCCGTTATCAAGAGAATTCCTGCAAATTTATTCAATAGTAATGAACTTATTAAGCAGATGCTTCTAAATTATTATTTTAGTTGTTCTTTACCTCCACACCGAAATAATCCGTTCCTCTCATTTGAATAACGCAAAATAGATCATTAACATAGCGCCCCCACCCATCCATAATCCGCATCATACATACGATATGCATAAATATTCTATGTCCTATCTTCTACTACTGCACATACCTATCTTCTTGATACTTTTTCTCTGCAAAAAATGCATATATCATCCCATTTTATTATCTGTCCCATTAATTATGCGACATTCCTCTGACCTGAAAGCAATGTTCCTACGGCACCTTTCGCAGCAACTTTGGTCATTATATCACGGCTCCCATGGTTCAGTGATTAAAGGCGTTTATTCGTGATCATAAGGGTGCGGTTCGATTCCCACTATCATACTAACCCGAATCGGCTGCCCTGGTGTGTACTTGCGCAAAGCACTTACTCATATTTTCCTTAGCATTATTTAACCTTCAAAGTGTTTATGTGCCGTAAACCACCAAAACCAAACAAAACTGTTACTACATCAAGCAAGATATTTACTCTGTTTCACCGTGAATGATCTACCTACTTAGCCTTTCATTTAAAAAAAACACAGATTCATTTCGCAGAATACGCAGTATGGCAGTATGGGCTATCCTCTTTCTTTTAGTATTTTGATTTAAACCGCCATTATTACAACTTGATCAAACACTAGAAATCATTGAAAATGAAAGTCCCTTTCATGCAATATATAAATTCCTCAGACCGCTCCGGTGGCCTGGTGGTTAGAGCGTCTGCCTCGGATGCGGGAGGTCGCGGGTTCCAAACCCGGCCGAGTCATAGAAAAGACTTACAAAAATGGTACTAACAGCTGCCTAACTGGGCGCTCAGCATTATGAGGTTAGTGTTAGGGCTGGTCGGACTCGTGTCAGGATACTGTGACTGGGTGGGACATTATGCTACATATCTGTGGCATGATGCCACAGTGCTAGACATCACTATAAACTGCTGCACTGCAGACATCGTAGGACATGACTGAAATATTGTTAAAGCTACGTTAAAAGTCAAAATCACACACACACACACACACACACACACACACACTAAATTCCGTGACCTTAACGCAAAACTTACCCAAAATCAGACGGACAGGCAAGGATAACACTAATGGCCCCTTCTGCTTCCGAGGAGCATAGACTGACTTACCCAAGTTTGTGACGGAGGAACTGGTGGACAATGGTAAAACTACAATACCTCTTCTGCTGAGGTTGATTTCAATGCCATCACCCACAGAGTCAATTTCAATTTCAGCTTCTTAACTTTAAGCCTCTTGATCGACCACGATTTATGTGTAAATGGATCCAAAGAACGCGGTGCCTCGCATGCCCACTGTACCTAACTTGCCAACTCTCATTTTCGCTAGCCACGGTTTCGATATGATAATCCTATCTACATGTAGACATGGTTATCATATCGGAATCTTGGCTAGCGAAGATGGCCAACTCTTGCTACATGAAACTTCGAATCTTAACGTTGCCTACCATGCTGTTCGAGGCAGCACTGTCGCCGCAAGAAAAGTGGTACCAATGTCGCGCCATTCGTATGTTGGTTGGTTTTTAATGGCTCTTTTAGCATTTTGTTTGGCAGTGTAATTTCGAGTATATGGGACCTAAGTGCACTGTCCAACGTCCAAGGTTAGCAAAGCAATACGGGCAATATAACACCGTGGTACAAGTACTTCATACATTATATGTATGGTTTGATAAGCTTCCCTAATAATAATGTTTATGGTAAAAATGGTCCGATGCTGCATGCATCATCTTTGAATATATATAAAATCAAAGTAATTACAATAACTTGACTTAACAGCGCTGAGGTAACGTGCTCGCTGCGCTCCCTAATTTGATCTCTGAATCCGACATACACAAAAGTTACAAGTTCGTCCATTCGCTGATTACGGGGGCCAGCTTGATAAATCGAAACAATGGCCCAAGAATGACAGTTTATACGTAAAACAGGTCCGTGATCGAATTAGTTAAGGGGTAGTAAACAATATTTCTCGTTGGAAAGTGGGTTAAGGCACATGGTTATTATTCCCAATGTTCAACTTTGGATTCTTCAACACTAACATCTTGACGTTTCTATTCCAAGTTTAATGATAATGTTATCGCATTTGTTTGGTGATTTGTGTAGTGCTTAGATTTTATGCCTCTGATCAGGAAAAATGTATGCAATGTTTCCAACGGACTCAAATTGGAGCCAGTCACAAAGCAACAAAACCATATTTACTGGTGCTATAACATTTCCCGATGTGACTAGATGATTAAATATGACACAGTATTCAACCCCCCACCCCTAAAACAAAGCTTTTACCAGAAGGAAAAAAAAAACCCACATAAAAACCATGTTTTTAAATTTATTCTGTTCATCCATTTCTTTTTCAACAGCTAGATAGAAGTTAAACCTTGTACAGAGTCGTACCACGACAGCTAACCTGGGCTGAGCAAAAAAACCCCAACAAAAAACCGTTGATTTGTAACGGCACGCTATCCATTCAGCCACCGCGGAGAGAAAAACTTGGATGCCAGTACTAATGCAAAGAAATCTAAATTTTGTTTCGGTATCAGCGTCATGCGCCACTCAAGCTATTCAAGATCTACAGTTATTCGGTCTTGACTTCAAAGTTCCCAATCTGTGCACAACATGATGAATAAGACGCGCGTGAGCAGAGTGGCATGATTCACCACTAGCAACTAAAAGAACCTCGAGCCCTCATTCAAACAAGTTGTGAGGGTCTCTATACGTGCACCCAACACTGTTGGATTGTTTCTTTTAATTTTTTTTAATGTGTACTAATAGGCGTAGACCGTCTTTACTCGTTTGTAAGTCGAGTACAACTACAAACTAGACCTAGCTCTGCCGTCGCATGAGTCGACAGATCTGGGTCTGAATTGTTTGTTAGGAGTAATCAGTACAACAAACAACATAGGCCCTTATCTGCAGGGCACATGATGCTACAACAAATCAGGATCTCTGCAGTTTGACTCGCCTTATAAGCGAGTACAGAAGGTAAATATTTTAAATAAGTTGCGGTTAAAACGATATTTTTTTTTAAAAAAATGTTATGAAAACATTAATCTTACCTCCACGTCAACATTTCACAGACAATGAATTTTGTAGCCCGTATGTGAAGCAATTGTGATTTACGCCCACCAACTCCCTATTTAGAGCAAACCGCTCCGGTGGCCTAGTGGTTAGAGCGTCCGCCTCGGATGCGGGAGGTCGCGGGTTCGAACCCCGGCCGAGTCATACCAAAGACTTACAAAAATGGTACTAACAGCTGCCTCGCTTGACGCTCAGCATTAGGAGGTTAGTGTTAGGACTGGTCGGCCTGGTGTCAGAATAATGTGACTGGGTGGGACATCATGCTACATGTCTGCGGCATGATGCCCCAGTGCTAGACATCACTATAAACTGTCACACTGCAGACACCGTAGCGATATGACTGAAAAATTGTTAAAGCTATGTTAAAAATTTAAATCACACACACACACACACACACTCCCTATTTAGAAATTAAAATTTTATAAACAAGAATCACACATTTACCTGCCCTGAAACGTGCGATCGATGACAATTACCATGGTAGCATGACAGTTTATCTGCAGAGGGAAAATTCCAACCCTATCCCTTCAACAATACTGCACAGATCAATTAATCTTTTGTTCGCCTAAGGCAATCTTCATAAAAAAAAAGGTTATCAACATCGATTAATATCACACATGTAGGGTTTATTCTGGTCTCAAATTCTCAAGTTCAAATACCTCTACTATATATCACAATAATCGGGTATCTTTCTTTGAAAGAAAAGGGTTCAAACAAGCAATACTAAATTAATCCAATGTTGAAAATGGGCCAAAATGTCTTTAATATCGGGATCAACCACGCAACTATCATGCATGATTCGTGAAGAATTTCCCTACGTTGCTTTCCCGAGTCTGCATCAGTTTGGAGGACGAATTAGTCTCATTCCTGTTCGCTGTGTCTAATGGGGGAATGTTATTGTTCCAGTGCTAACGTTGTTCTTCTACTTTTTTTTTTACTTGTCAAACAAGTACGACTCAGCAAAAGAAACCCGTGAAACTGAAAATCCGAGCTACCTTGATCCATGCCGCACACAAGAAATCTGAACTCATTAAAGAAACACGTGGACTCATCAAAGAATAACAATGTTCATTGTCCACTACAGTAAGCCTTGTTTAGGCAACCATCAGATATTTCACATTAAACCATCACTGGTTAATATTTTCTCCGTATTGTTCTTGCTGTACAGCCAGCATTAGAATGAGCAAGAGTCCCTCGAAGGGACTGGCCCTAAAATGACCGAAAAGATACAGATTATTTCTTCTTTTTAACTGCTGATGGCTGAAACCATCTCTTAAGTGCGACAAGATTTTCAACTCAGCCACTGTGGCAATCATATTGTATGCAAGATCGGCATCGTTTCCACAGAGAACTAACTAGAAAACTAGACACCAATGGAAAATTTTGGGTGCAAAACCCCCACCCATTCTGGTGAATCAGTGACTTGATCGTCAATATGTTCACTGCAGAAGCCATTTTTTTTAGATCAGATCAGCACAATTTCTATTTAGGAACAACTAGATAATATAACGGGTCATCTGGAAAAACAAAAAACAAACCACACACGTCAATATGACTTTCCATTTAAGTCACGTACCAATAACTAGATTTCAAGATGGCTCCTTGGTGGCCATACCAGATGTCAGATCGGCACCATTTTCATTTAGTACCAACAAGGAATCATAAAAAGGTCGCTTGGTTAAAACCCACTGCTGACATAACTTTATATCTAGGAGGAGTAGTGACAAGATTTTCAAAATGGCTGCTGTGGAGGCCATAAAATGTTTCACATTAGCACAACTTTTATTTCCGACCACCTAGACACCGTAATATGTCTTCGGACAGAACAAAATAAATCGATATGACTTTCGGTTCAGGATGAGTAGCGATACCGAGATTTTGAAGATGGCTTCTATGATGGCCATATCAGATCAGCACCGTTTTTATATACTACCAACCAGATATCATAAGAAGTCTTACTGTGAGAACCCCATGTTGATATGACCATTCATTCAGGTGGAGTAGCGATAACAAGATAATAAAGATCGATGCTATGTTGGCCTCATTGGATGTCCGGGCGATATCATTTTCATTTAGGACCAACTCGACTTCATAAGGAGTCTTCTGGGGCAAACTCCATGACGCTATGGCTTTCCTTTCATGTGAAGTGGCGACAAAATGATTTTCAAGATGACTGCCCTGGCTGGCATGTTGTATGTCAGATTGACTCCATTGTTTAGTACCAATTAGATATCATAAGAAGTATTTAGTGAAAACTTCATGCTGATATGACCTCCAATCTGGAGAAATAGAGATAACAAGATTTTCAACATGACTGCGGTGGCAACCATTTTCATTTAGGTCCAACTAGACCGTGTTTCGTCCTCCCATTAGTTGGAGGACGGGAGATTTTTTTTAAAAAAGTTAACTGGCAGACGGACGGAATGACGGCGGAGAACATGTCATCTCCCAAAAAGTTCATTTTGTCTATGTTCAAATCACACTCCTTATATATTCAGCTGCTCGAAATGCATTGGCTGAATACGCTCAAGTTTTCATTGGTTGATGCGACTAACGGTGGTGTAAAACAGTTGGACAGAATCCATGTAATCTGA
Source organism: Megalonaias nervosa (assembly GCA_016617855.1). NCBI lineage: Eukaryota > Metazoa > Mollusca > Bivalvia > Unionida > Unionidae > Megalonaias > Megalonaias nervosa. Next base: position 49,322 of record JAECUM010001656.1, on the reverse strand, counting down.
CTGACCAACAGGAAAGAACGGTTTCAAAAACCTCTTGAAGAGGGACTAGATTGAGTCGCGAAACTTAACCTAACACAATATCAATCCTAGAAAAATCATTATAAACGGAACTATTTCGATATCGAACTCGACATAACAAGTCTCGAGTACGATCCCCCTGGCAACCGCTTGTTGCAGTTGGTGGTGAACAGCCAACGTCTTGCTTTAGTTGCGTCCGAAATCACCAATACTCAAACCTGTGCAGCATCGAATTTGTGAAGCTCTGATATTTACAGCCTGTTTAAAATCCACCTATAAAGCAATGAAAGAGAGGGGATGCGATTATATTTTGCATAGCCAAGAAACTGCAGAAGATATCAGGTTTCCAAGCTGAGTACTTTTACTGATGTCAAACGACTTCTTCATTCGATGCAAACATTTCGTCTCTCCGTCGAATGTAAAGAAGTATGAAGAAAATCAAAAAGAAAAAGAACCAGACAAATTAAGCTTTGTGTGTGCTCGTGTTTAAGAGAGAGAGGGGGGAGAGAGGTTCAATCTCACTGGGAGTGGTGGTGCTTACATGTATTTTGCACCTAATTCAACGGGAACACTTGCTGGTAAATCCTATGTTGGCGAGGTCAAACAAAACCCCGTATAAATCTTGGCAAAATGCTAACAACTATATTATAGTGTCGGGGTACAATAATTACAACTGTATCCGCTGTAACCATGAACCGGCGGAGTCTGTGCACCAAAGAAGTAATACCCTCGCTTCGCACCTGTATAGCCCTTTGTTTCAGACCCTGTCCATCCTCCAGTTAATGGTTTTCATAGGGCAGTCCATATTACTCCACTTGAAAAGCAACCTCACATCTCCATCTAAGTAGAGAAGATACGTGTAGGTTGAAGCTGAGACTTCGTCCAGTGGGGGTGAATGCAAACTGAAGCAACTTTCATTACGGTTAGAGATACAGACCTTAAATTAGAAACGAAGACAACCGTTGATAAAAAGTAAGTCAAACTACTTTCAAATTACGAGCAGAACACATTCTTTATTTTTTTTTGTGTGTGTGTGTGTGTGTGTGTGTGTGTGTGTTTGTTAGGTAATTACCGAACAGCAACACGAAAAGATTATATCATGCTGATGCAAACTGGAGTAAATTCCCCCCCCCCAACCCCCCCAACCCCACTCCCGCCCTGGGTCAAACCAAAGCGACCTATCAAGTCTGATCTGGATTCGAAACAGCGCTATTTTTTCCGCGAGTTCTGCATACTAACCACTTAGCTACCTATGCCAATGAACAGGTCTTTCACAATGCTTGTGTATCCAGGGTACTAAATGGGCTGGGAGGAAGTAAAGTCACACCCATTACAACGATCACTCTGGGGAGTCATCTGGGCGTGGCCTTTACATTCAGCCTAACAAGTTTATCTTTTTATTTTAAAAAAATCCTCGTAACATTTGTTTTGATTTTTTAATTAGATCACTAAGCATACCATTATTCTGATGCTAAACGATTCTGGCACCAGTGGATGACACCTCGAATTCTGATCCCCAAGGGTGATAATTAGGTCAGAGGTCAACCAAGTTGAAATGCACTGTAAAATGAGACTAAAAGAAAAAACAAGGTGATCTTACAGAGAAAGATTTTGAAAAGAATCTTTAATGAACCAGGAAGAACATGCTACTGAAAGTCAAAATGTACAATCTATTGTTTTTGTCCGTCAAGTCCATTCTGTTCTAAATAAGGTCATTTTCGTGCACAATTTACCTATATAATCAGCCAATCACTAACGTGAAAAATATTCTTGGTGGTTTAAAAAGATGAAGTTGCCGTTCAATATAGATTAAATCCCCAAAGGTTTTACGCACCATTAAAACCAGGCTGTCACTCTCCATGCTGCATTTCAAGGGCAAATGTCAGATAATTGCTGCATCCGCTATATAGTTTGTACATGATTGTTATTTAAATTAGTTATCTAATCGGTATTAAAATGTCAGCACACACATAAAATTAACACAAACACTCAAAATATGTTTAAAGTATTCATTGAAGCAAGTAGATAAAAGACGAATTTATGTTCCGATTAGTTATTCTATTTGACGAAAGCACGGCAAACAGGTTAACACTGACCTCCCCCCCTCCTTCCTATTTGATGATTTGTCAGGATTCAGTCTCTTTGCTCCTCGAAGAAAACGAGAAAATTCAAAGTACCCAAAAGTACTATGGTGCAGACAGCATCTTTCAGCTCCTCAGAAAATATTTACAAAGTGGATGGAAGGACAAGATTTCGAGGCACGCTTTCGTTGTAAACATGAATGTAACTATTTCAAAGAATAACTATACAGCGTAATTTTCGCGCTGTTAGAGTCGCATAGTATAAAAGAGAGACAGCACTGAAAGACCCATGTAGACTTTTTCACAAGGTACTGTCATCTCAACTCCATCAATCAATTATCCTTACAGAAATATGCACAAAAAAACCCCCATGTCTATTGCAGCCTATAAAGATATATGGCAGAGACGATGCATGGCAATCTCGACAGGAGGCATGCGCACTGGGCTTAAATTTAGCCTTGCATTCAAACGTAAAAAGTTACACACATATATACACACAGTAAAACAGCGTGAAGTTGATTTTTCCTCATGTGCCCCAAAAAGTGTTCGTATAAAAATGAAAAACTATTTGTACGAAAGGTAATTATGATGCATGAAATTTAATAAGGACTTTCTGCAACCAAAAGCACTTTTAACTTGAATGATCTATGGTGTCCTATGCTTGATCGATTCCAGCGACATCTTCATCGGTAATCCCATACAAAAGATACAGAAAAATTTAATAGGTATATCTATGTCTTCCAATATCAAGGGAGAAATGAGGCCACAGTGGGCCCGATATCACCCACCAGCTTATGTAATTTGTTTCACCGAGCAAACGTATTGTAAGAATAAGAACGTACTTGCGTAAACTATCTCCCAACTTTTATTCTGATAAAACATCTTCACAAAGATAATGACATACTTAATACGCGTATCTCTAGCGCAAAATCGACTGATCCAGGATCATGATAAAGACCAATTCACCAAGTCTGAAATCGGATGAGAAATATATTTTTTCGAGAGGTAGCAAATTCGGTCAATTAAAGTGCACAATTACCAAATTAATATGCAGAGACCTCACCTATAACAGAACCTAGGATCATGATGAGGTAAGCAGCATATTTACCAGGTCTGATCAAAATCGTATCCAAAATAAGTCTCCCATGGGATACAGTTTTCCTCGGTCAGATGCAATGGTTTCTTTAATAGGCATCGATCTCGCTCACAATAAAACTCCTACACCTTAATATCCCCAAGTTTCATCAGGCAAATGAGATCCATGATAATTTCATTAATATTCTTCAATCTCACTCAGTGTCCAAATTAGACTAAAATCTTAATAATATAAGTTTATTTTCCAAGTCTGACCAAAATCAGACCAAACTGTGGCGTCAAGAGAAGTAAAAACTCATCCAATAACAAGCAAGATCGCTTAATTAATGTGCGTGGATCTTTCGCATTATAATGAACTCGTCCGAGATCTCAGTAACATCAGCATATATTCAGAACTGATCAAAATCAAATAGAAATTATTACTTCCTGAATGTAACAAATTCAGTGCATCTGATGCAAGATCACATCGTTAATATGCGTGGATCTCGCTCAATATCAAACTGGTTTAAGGTCTTGATGATATAAGCTTCTTTTCCATGTTTAATTAAAATCGCTTCAGAACTATAGCATTCGATGCGGCAACAAGCTCAGCCAATCAGATACAAGATCGCTTCATTAATATGGATGACTCTCACTTACTATCAAATGCCAAATGTGTTGTTGACACACGTCTATAATAAAGGTTTGATAACAGTCGAATCAGAAATAAGGATTCCAGAGTATCAACAAGCTAAGTTGTTCTGTAGCTATGGAAGTTTAGAGATTATAACGATTTGGATCTGGAATTTTTTTTAAAACGTAGCTTTAACAATTTTTCAGTCATATCCTACGATGTCTGCAGTGTGGCAGTTTGTAGTGATGTCTAGCACTGGGGCATTATGCCGCAGACATGTAGTATGATGTCCCACCCAGTCACATTATCCTGACACCAGGCCGACCAGTCCTAACACTAACCTCTTAATGCTGAGCGCCAAGCGAGGCAGCTGTTAGTACCATTTTTGTAAGTCTTATGTATGACTCGGCCGGGGACCAAACCCTGGACCTCCCGCATCCGAGGCGGACGCTCTAACCACCAGGCCACCGGAGCGGTCAGATTATAAGAAACTGTCAAGCCTAGGGAACAATACTAGCTCCTCCTTCGTTGATTTTATGAACTAGAACAGTGGTTCCTAACCTTTTCTTTTTTTTGGGCCACGACCCTATAAATATATTTTTTAAGTATCACAGCCCCGTTTCCACATTTTGATAAGTATTGCCACCCTCAAAAAAAAGTATGGCGACCCTCCTCAACGACCTCGTGACCCTAAATTGGGTCGCGATCTGGGGGTTGGGAACCACTGCCATAGAATCATCTGATTCTGCATCATCTTTTTTTGGCGGAAACGATATCTACCCCCATTTTTAAGTCTCTAGTATGGAAATATGGATGTTTCACTAGAAATAATCCCTTCAATACAACTTCTTTATTGCAATCTGAAAAGTTTGATAATTGCTGTGATAAACATGAGATGCTCTTAAATTTCATGTTTCGAGAATCAACGTCAGAGCGAAATGTTGATACATCATAATATCGACGTCCGGTCGATAATGATCAACACTGGAACAAACACGTGAAACAATGATAGACACTGGATAAGGTGTTTAACGGACTACACCCCGCTGCATTTGCTTTCGTGCAGTTATTAAACAAAATCGCAGCACTGCTCAATAAATACTTTACTGATGGTCTGCTATGCTCTCACTCCTTCAAAGCGGAATGTCCGTGCCCAGGATGCCAATATAGTGGCATTAAAACATATATATATTATAACAGAGATATACGACAGTATCTTAAGACTTGTAGTCGCCCGTGCATTAGTTTATCACTTCAGGCAACGTGAAAGCAACCGAATCAATAAAATTTATTGACTACTATTACATACGAGTTATCCCCCTCCCCCACAAACGTTTTTATCTTTATCGGAATCAAGATGCAGACGTTGCTTTAACTAGCATGTTGTTACGGCTTGAACAACTTATATTCCTTCCAACAATGAAGCATGTAATAAATACTTTTTCATGTACATTATTAGCAATATTTCATGTAAGTAATGGAAATATAAATATCTGCATTACAGAATTTTCAGTACACTTTTTTTTCCGCACAAAAGAGTCATTAAAACTTGACTTTTTTCTTTGCTACGATCCAGTTCTATCCAAACTAAAATTAAGGAGTTTGCATTGCACTGCACTATCTGAAGTGTTGCAAGGCACGAATAGAAAATGGCGTTTCATATCACTATCGCAACGGCATTAGATTTAAGGTGCATGAAAGTGGAAAATATTTATCAGTGACGTTGATCTGGAAGATAACACTGATTGTGATGTGATGCTAATAGACAGATAAATGTGAGTGTATCGTGATTCATTCCTGAACCTAAAACAGTCTATAAGATGTACAGTAGAAATAAAATATATGCATGTTGCCTTGACCATTGAGTTAAAAGACCAAACATTAAATAGAGAGCATCGTCTAGTAACAATATAAATTAAAGTATTTGCCCGTAATCTTGACCGTGATGCTACGATTCTATGGTCTTAAACTAAGTAACAGAAAATAGGGAAAACCAACAAGTTTAGTAAACTTCTACAAATAATTTATTTGCCTAGAATACAAAGTGAAAATTTAAAAAGAACCAGCAGTATTGTGAATTAAATCCCAAACAGTCCCAAAAGTTCTATCACAAGTCCAACAACACAGAGTTTCAAAATGAATTTCACTGGTGATCCGAATCAAATCAAATTTTGAATGTGTTGATCTACCAATCGCCTGGACTTTGGTGATGTGTTAACAAATTTTAAATATCACAATGATATGATCCAAAATGTTCTTGATTGAATTCACAGTAATCCCAAAATAGTGATATAGTCCAAAGAAGTATTAATGAGCACTTTGTAATTCCAGTCAATAATTTAAAGATATAAATCCACTCAAATTAAAACTGAGCACAACAATAAAACTGATTCCACTTCAGACGTTAAGGAATGAGTACTTCCAATATAATCAACCTTAATATAAAAACCTAAGACACAATCTAAGAACCAGGATAAGGGTTAAAATTTCATTTCCAGAAAATTCTAAGCCATAACAATCTTATCAAGATCTCCACAAACTGTAAACAAAACTTGTTTCTAGAAAATTATAATCCATAATTTAAATTTATTACACTACACAAGTTTATACTATACTACGTGACATTAGATATGTTTGCCCAACTTCAATTATTGGTAAAGGTCTATATATATAAGGGTTGATGTGGAATGAAGTGGATCGACGACATGTGGCAGGTTAAAATGCATTCGCCATTGCTATTAATACAACCCTATAAAGGACTCGATAAAGCATGCATGCCAGTTTCCACCCATCACTGACGTTAGAAGCATTTTTTTTTTTTTTTTTAACTCATGGCTGGCTGACTATTGGGAGCATGTGGTGAGTGTTCGTACACTGTCCACCTGTTCCTAATGTATACATTGGACGGTTCTGGAAATTAACCTTTATGAACCGGTGGTGCTTATATGCAAGTGGTTGCAATAGCGGGTTTGACTATGTTCATATCGATCTTGGTACATGTGTTCGCGCGCGCGCGCGTGTATGTGTGTGTGTAACGAGAGATTACAAGCTTAGAAGCCCTTCAAGCACAGATACTTCCTGTAAAATCTTGTAATAGCTTACTTGGTTGTTGTAATAGCTTACTTGGATGAATCTGCATAAACCAATTACCTTAAATGAACGAAAAACAACCCATGCAAGAGCTGACGCCAGGGATCGAACGCGGGACTGCAGAGGTTCAAGTGAACGCATTACAAATGTGCTAGCCAGATAAAATCTGGCGGTGACTCTAAGACAAACGGGTCTTATTTACATATTAGCACTAAATATATTGTTCTTTTCTCCCCATCGTGAAGATCAGTCTACACGATAATGGTTTCTTTACCAAAGCTTGAACACATGTACTGCCAATCGTTAATAAAAGACCTTTGCTCGGATGAAAAGTCAACCTTTATGAACACAGTTAATGATGTCAATCAATAAAAGCTCTTATCTTCGGTTACCAGTTTTCAAAATTAAAATGGAATATTAGATGAGAGTAAATGCAGGGCAATAGAGCACACGTCGTCTACGCTGGTTATTTGAATCTCCCGTCCGTAATGCGAGAAAAAAGAAAAACGTCCAATTTTCCACGCCATGACCAAGATATTGACCGAAGATGGCTAGAAAGATAGATGCCTAGTACAGAAATACTAAATGACTGAAACATGGCACGCAAAATGGATGAGCTGGTGCGATCGTTGGGTGAAATGATGTAATCATATGGTGAGTTTGGAGAGATCGTAGGGTGAGCTGAAGTAAGGTGAGCTGAAGTAATCGTAGGTGACTTGGAGTAATCGCTGGGTTAGCTTAGAGAGATCGTATGGTGAACTGAAGTAATCGTAGGGTGAACTGAAGTAATCGTAGAATCAGCTGAAGGTGAACGCAAGGCGAGCTGAAGTAATCGTGGGGTCAGCTAGAGTAATCGAATGGTGAGCTTGGAGAGATAGTAGGGAGAGTCATACACTATAAATAAAAATAATGTTAGTTAATTTTAGGTTTAAAGCGCTTTTCCATAAGATCCAAATTTTTAATAAAGCCTAGCAATCAAACAGTGAAATAAAACTCGAACCCTAGGTCCAATATTAGAACCAATTTTCATATTTCAAAACAAAAAAACTAACAAAAATGTTATTCTTGTATTGTAAAACTCGATGTTTTCAGCATGACCATTATTTTAATTCTTCTTGCATTCCTTACGATGCGTCATAGAACTGATAATATTGATGGTTTGGAGAAGTTAAGGAGACGAAGTCACATAAATTCTGAGGTAAAAAATATCAAAAATGGGAAGCGTCAACCAAGAAAGGCACATCATGACAGCTTAGATAACACGATTACCTGAATACAATCTATCCAAATACGTTCTGCACAAAGTCACAATTTTTGGTGATAGCTGGCTTTTCCATTTGTAACAAACATTGATACAGTTTATTAAGGTTAAATACCACCATCTTTTCAAAAGGTCTCATCATAATAGAATTTAAACTTATGACTCAAAAGATAACAATTATTGTACATTTTCATATTTTGGATAAATCCCTGACCATGCCCAAACCCTGCATGCTTTTGAATAAATTAATACAAATTACCCAAAAATGGCATTCACACTCATCCCATAGCGATATTATTTGGTTATTATTTACTCATTTGGGCTGTCTAGGGATCTCATTTTCACTTTTGTTTTGATCTTTCCAATTCGCCCTACGATTGTTTCAGCTCACCCATCCGATGATTACTCAAGCTCATTCACCCTCAATCGACTGTCACCAAGCAGTCCCCACCGTCATCTTCTTCGTCTTTCAAACAAAATGGAAGTTTTCACGTTAACGAGGACCCTGTTTACTGTCATTTTCGGTGAATGGGTGAATGCAAGCCCTAAACATACTTAGAAGGTAAAAAAGCTGTCGTCTGCATGAAATCTATACAAATGTCTAGTTCTACTATTTCGACAAAATAAAAATAAAAATTTCAAAAGGGGTCGGAAGCATCCGAAGCCTACGGAAAACTATAAACTAATGCACTCCTGTTGTGTGAACAACACTATTCGCCTATCGACGCCGTGATCGTTTTAATGCATCTTCGCTGGTTAAGGCCCCGATATATTAACCCTATTGTTACGTGTAGGCTCATACAAAAGTAAGAAAAGAAAAGAGTGAAGTCAATAAGCTTTGTAAATTTTAACAAAATAATTTATTTCCCTAGAAAACACAATAAAAATATGAAATAGGACTTACGGTTTGTGAATATCCAAACATTAATCCTTGAATTGAAAAATATAAGTCCTACCACTAAACAGTTCTAATTGAATCCAGGTTTGAATCTCGATGAAGTTCCAATATGGAAGGCGATGACGTCAGATGAGGTCGCTGTACTGATGGCAACAGTTCCTCGCTGAATCACAATTTATAATGTTCTGTTTAGAATTCCAGAATAAATTTTCACTGAATGTCTTTGTCCCGGAATTTTTTTTTTTAAAAAAAGAGCATTTGTGTAGTTTTCTAGAGAATAAATTATTAAATTCCAAAAAATAGAAGAACTTCAGAACAAGCTGGCAACAACAATAAAAACCTCTTGAGCCCTCAAGGTTTAAAATACGACTGACTGGGTCTATTAAAAACCGTCTGTCTTAACACACGATTTTAGATCACATGGTGGCTCACGTGACAGGCTACGTGATTCACTAATTTGAACAGCGCAATAAAAAAAAAAGAGGCCATTTATCACGTAGAACCAAATAGCCCTATCTAAAAATTTGATTCTCAGGCTGGAAATATATAAAAAAGAAAGGCTGTTTACAAGTTAGCTAACACGAGGGCCGAACATGACCTTGGTAATAGCCAATCCTTTTCACTCGATGTTTACAAAATCTATGAACCAAGGTGAACTAAAAATAGTGCTTAAGTCATACTTTTGCGTTCTAATCAAGTCAACAGAAGACTGAATTTTTTCAAAAATATCAAATCCCGTGAAAATAATCATTACAATAAAATGTCATGAAACCAAAATAAAATAAAAAGAATTTAAAACTAACACACAAGCAAATTAATTACATATTCGTAACACTATCTACACCTTGGCGGATCGAACAAGTCTTTATGTACTTCGGGTCGAGACAATGGGAGCACACAACTTGAATGGACTCGTAAATAAGCAATTTTCCACTGCCACTCCGTATTTGCACAAATACCTTTCACTCAAATACACCTGTAATGGCTTGTCGCTGGTACCTAGTCATACTTTAGAAGTTAAGCTTACAAAGTATAATTTGAAGTCAAATGCCTCCACCATTTTCGGCCGATTTACAATGGACCGCTAGTACACAGTATTAGTCAACTGGCATTACATTCTATGAGAGGCAACTCATGATAACCAATAGATGTCGCTAGGATAAAGCACTAAAATATCTGCTCGATCCGCCAAGGTATAGACAGGTTAACATATCGGAACCTAAACTAGCGAAGATGGTGTTAAGTCGTGGTAGGTTTAAAACGTGACGATAGTGATAATGTTAGGAACCGCTTAATGGCGAACGAATTACAAATTATAAATCAATTAATAAAAAAAGAACGTTTTGTGCATTTTTATTGGGGGGGGGGATTCTGTTTCCTACATTTCGTATTCTAATGACTAAAACTGAGTATAACTTTCATTTTACAACCCGTCCATATCTGCGACTATATCATGCTTTAAAGAGAAACACATCAAAAGTAAAATCATTATCGACTTGTTCGTTGCTCACGTTCTTTGTAAACACTGCATATCCAAGCCTCGATTCCCACCAATGTTAAATTCTTGACTGAACGGAAAACCAATCTCGTTATTTGCCAAAAATAAAATTAAACCAATTCCTCAAGGATGGAGATGATTTCCGATTCTACTTAGCTAAACAGAGACTACAAATAAATCATTATCACGCATATCCGCCAGTCGTACGGTGTAGATGCTGAATCAGACTTAATCACGTGATTTAATCAACGTTACATTATCCTTTCGCCGAAGTTTTGCTACGTTACACTGGATAAAAATTACCTGCGTATTTCTTAGCTTTGTATCAATTTAAGGCCGCCATTCTCAACACCTTAAAAACCGATTGATATATTATCTAACAAAGTTAACACATTGACTGGGCTTTTAGTTAATCAAACGTAAATCAAAGACCAGCTCCAGCAAACAAATAAATTTTAACCAAACCCAGTAAAATATGGGTTAAGGTGACCTTTTGTTGTACGGGGGCTGATAATAATAGAGATGAAAAGTTTGATTATTCAAGCATGAACGCTGCTTTGGAAACTACCTTAAAACACAGCAAATTTAATCAGTCAGTGAACAATGGAATATAGATCAATGCGACCTACTTCTGTGTAGAGAGTGTAGAACTTATCAAGACACATCCCAAAATTTATTTTTCAGATGTAACAGTATGCATGGGCGCCGGCGGGATTTTTTGCAAGGTCAGTCAGTCAATCAGTCACGGCCGGGAGAGTTAGTATAGTAAGCAGTCTGAAACTAAAGCTAATATTTACTAAGCGTTTTGAATAGAATCTTGTGACATATTTTAGCTTCATTTGCATGATTAAACTTGTCGGTGTATATATATATATATATATATATATATATATATATATATATATATATGCGCAGTATGATGGAGGGGTCACGTGACTACCCTTGACCTATGCTGCGGGCGCCCATGACAGTATGTATACCTGGTACATAAAAATTCTATGTAGTCTAGTTCGAGTTTTCTATAACCTTTCCCATTTTGACATATTTATTCCTAGAAAAACGACCAGAAAAGTCTTTATCGCAGCAACATTGACAAAGCCAGATTCATCAAGCAGACAGCACGTGTCGAAGCGGTAGTCACGTGATACAACAAAACCATCATTGAGACGTCCTCGAGTCTTGATGAATCGAACTTTCTCCAACTTAATTCAACAGCGACTGGTTTCTGATTTTTGTTCTTGGATTAAATATGTTGAAAATTATGTGTCCTTTTGTTCCTTTACAGCTAGTATTTTACTTTCAATTAATATTTTCGAATTTTTGTACAAGAAAATTGGAAAGGGGTTTCTTTTGTTGATATCATGTGACTTTTGGATATCTGATGTCATGGACATATAGGTTGCGAGATTTGTGACGTTATCTGACTACCAATGCAAATGACGAGTACCAGATCAAATTTCATCAACTCAGTAGTTCCGTCTCGAGGGTCAGCGGATTAAAGACAACGAATATATAATCACAATTTGAAAGAAAAAAAAAAATAAACCATTTTTCTATCGATTTCATGCAGGTATGACTCATATAACATCGTTTAAGTTTTACTGGGCCCGCTGGTAAGTGGCTACCCTATGCCGACAACCATGCAGTGGCGGCGAATTCCAACTTTTCGATAATCTATCGACTCCAACACCACATCCCAAACAAAATACCCAAATATCAAAACTGGGGTGGGAATGTTCAGAGGAAATTCACACTATCTGTGGTCATGTGCTACATGCACAACCTATATCAAAGCGAGTAAATTCCGATGCTGAGTGCAAACAATTTAATTTAGATGAAAAACCATGAAAGTGCAACTAATGTACACGTATTTGCAACATCAGCCCTCTCCCCAGGGGGTAGGCAGAATGAATTCAACTCCAAAGTGAAGCGTACGACCTAGGAAGAACGAATGGTTCAAGTTGTACATAAGTACAGTATATATTTATTTGCTTTTGTATGTTCTGACGCTAGGAGTAGTAAAAATCCAGTCTGATTAAAACCGATAAGAGGTCATTTCTGTTGACCTTTCGATTCACCAATCAAATCACTGGCTTCACAAGTATTATAAGCAGGACTTTAATTTTAATAAGACTGGCAGAAGAAACAGGTTTGGTTTGAAACGCGACGAAGATAACTAAGTGAGGGAACTCCTAGCGACAACAGTGTTAAAAATTATATATTAATGAATGAAATGAAAAAGTTGTTTTTGCAGTTTTTAATATCTTTCATGCCTTTCGTTTTAAAATCAGAATGGGGTACAAACAGCCCGGCTTTACTGATGGCATTTGTCGCTTAGCAAACCATTTTCAAAAACTTTTTAATACCCAGAAACATGAACTGTTTTCAGTCATTTCACATTGTCAGGCGACGTCACAATTAGACACATGGGTTAATGGTGGATGATTCTGGAGACCAATGCTAAAATGTAAATATGTATTTAAAATTGCGCAAAATGTGTTATGACGAGGGTTAATTCCTTTTCAGCAGGAAATGATGGACTCGACGGAATGGAAATTACCCTATCTAAATAGATTCTCTAACAAGTAGATATGATGCTAGGCGATAACCCTTTAACGTGTTAAACAATGGATTTTCATTCTTATCTTCAAAAGGAAAGGCGTGTATTATCCCAAGTCTTGCATCACTTTGTATTGTTGGCATTAATGCAAGCAACTGAGAAATGGGTCAATTTGCACATCTCTTCGGTGTTTCGTCCATACAACGCGTACATGCATAATAAGAAACAACTTTGCCCAGACTACCAAATGCATTTTGCCAAACAAAAAAAAAAAAAAAAACATTTTAAAATGCCACATGTTCATCACCAATATCATACCACTTCTGTCAGCATTATTAATTCCGCCAAACTACTATTCCAATACATTATTAACAAATGGTAGTAAATGATATAAAAAATGACCTCATATAACGCGACAAGTTTTTTTAAAATGTGCTAAAAGCTTCTTTTCCCAAAGCAACACTGCATCCTGGACAGTATGAGCTATTTTCTGTTGGATATAAATGTACATACGGCTTTACTATTTCACAAACTCTCAGACTTATTGCAAACTTTCAGCATTAAGGCTGTCACGTTTACAAAAAAAAATAATGTAAAGGTTTATACAATCATTGGAACGCGGAACGATTGCATTTAAGGCCTGATTAATCCGCCTGCGTCCAAAAACGGTCACTTGCTGCCAAATGTGAGTTGTTTGTATGAATGGTACTGATTGAAAAAGCAGAGACTTCCTAATTTCGAAAATAAATATATTGCACTACAGTTCCGGTAACTTATAACACGGCTTGCCTGTATACATACGCCTCCGTTCAAATGCTAACAAAATGGCTACTACATGTATCAAGAATATAAAGTGTATTACTGAATACAGACTCACTGTTCAAAATACAATGCTTAAATTAATGTCATCAAGACTGAATCAAAATTCAAACGTTAACTTCCATATTTAGCCGAGTTGAATCTGTTTTCCTAAACATCAGTTGTACATGTTGTTTGTTTTGTTTTGATTTTTTTTATTTTTTTTGGGGGGGGGGGTAAAGTAATTTCTCAAAACAAGATAGGCTATACATGGCGGCCAGTGTAACTGGTGGAAGAAGAATCCGGGAAAACCCCGATAAGAACCAGCGACCCACGGGAAGCAAATGGCAGCTTTCTCACACACCCACATTGGCCAGGTCAGAGACTCGAACCCACCCCGACAAATGTGATATGGCCGTGAGCTGAACATGTAGAATAAAAGTTACAAAATGTGTGTTTAATTACAACACTGTTTAAAAAAAGTTCAGCTACTTCACATTACCGCGTAGACTGCTGAATACAGAAACGTACAAATTCAGTGACATAGAATTTGTCAAAAGAACAATTATAAATGTTTTCTTATTTTCTTTTCAATATTCACCAACAGTTCAGATAAGCATTCACACCAACGAAAATCAAAATACGCGAAGATTTTTTTCCCACCAGTGTCGTTCAGGTGCTAACCGTTTCCAAAGTCAAGGTCGCGTATGCTATTTATATATGACCAAAATCCACAACAATGCATCAACACAAACTAAACATGTTGTCATTTCATTTTCAGTATTGATTTTATAAATTTGTAAATATGAAAGAAAGACCTGTTTATATTTATTATAGAAATCTTTAGAATTTAAATACCAACGGACTGTATAACAAGCGACACTGATTTTGGAAATGGTGACCCACAAATTGTCATGATATTCGATTCACAGTTACTTGTTCTGGATTACTCTGGAACCACCGTCCTTATAATCAATTTACCATGGCGATCTGATGATTAGCATTCGCACTCTTTGGCAAGGTATGATTTGACTGGGATCGAAAAAACGTACGAATACTTACACTGCACCCTCACCCACCAAGAAATTCCTCGCCAACTGTGGCTATTAGTGTGTGTGTGTGTGTGTGTGTGTGTGTGTGTGTGATTTATTTCACTTTATTTCTCAAATCTACTGACATTTCTTACTGCAGTTACAAAATTTCAGAGACCTATGTACTGAGCGGTCTGTGATCATGGTCGCAAACGACCGCTAGTTTAGGAAGGCATTGATGCCGTTATGGATACCACTGGTGAGTTAAATGTGGTAACGGCTGCTGGAGGAGTAATTTTTCGTCAGGGACCGTGTGCTCACTTTTAAGAGACCTGCGTAACATGTTTCAAGTGGTTCGGCATTGCACCGGTGTTATCCCTCATCTGTGAAGTGTCTGTAGAGCACAAGCTGTTACAGTTTGCTTTCTGTTGCCACTGGCATCAACATACTTCCATACTATAGATCGTTTGCCATGCTTTCTTTCCGCAATTTTTTTTTATAAGATCGGGATGCAAAGTTACCTAATTTTGCCATGCACTTTTTTTCGTTTAAAGGAAAGGCAGGTTTTGTAAACGGTTACAGGATTAACACTAAACGTGTGAACATGACAGCTTTACTCAACATATCGACACGCTCGCCGCAGCCTCCACCTCTTTACATAAATTATTCATCACTAACAGTTTTCACATAATTATCTATAATATTAAATGGTATCGACAGAATTCTAGAACGATTGAACGCAAAATATGAGCTAAACACCGCAGACCTGGCATAAAGCGTCATTTCACTGCGCTTGAAAATGTCTCAAATAAATGGAGAAACTTATTTATTTATTGTGAGCGGCACATTATACGCCCGTCCAGACCTCTATGTAAACCGCTCAAGCCTTCAGCAAGAAACAGGACTCGTTCAGAAAAGAACGCATATTGAATTTCGAGGCCTATTCCTGTTCTTACGATTCTCGTAAATGATTAAAATTTTTATTGTCGCCCCGTGTACACGTATTTAATGAGTGGGGTGAAATAATTTAAACAAAAAGTTTTCTCTTTTTTTTTCCCCAACGGACTAATTTTTCCTGAACAATATTAGTGTAGTATTATTAAGGACCGTAACTGGTACATAAATCGCTGTCGCCATAGAAAAATTTTGGAGTAACTCATATAACGAGCTTGCAAAGGTATGTCTCCAGTCAATATGAACTTGTCTAGGATAAACTAAAAATTACAGAATGAAGTAGCTTTGAATTGATGTAAATAATAAACATCAAGTTATACCAAGGAAGGATGGTTCAACGTTTTTTTTGTTTTGTTTTGTTTGTTTGTTTGTTGGGGGTGGGGGTTGTTGTACACCAAGACTCACAGTCACGCCTACTCTATCTCCCCGTCTCATACCTTCCAAGAGAATTCCAATCGTTTCCAAGAAATCTTTACTTAACAGTGTGGAGGTTTCTGTCTAGACACACGACAATACATTTTCTAGCTAATTGCGTTGGAATTATCCAGTAAGTCTCGCTAATATAATACTGTCGACCACATAGAGAGTTACACCGCTTTGAAACTAAATTTCTTAACCCTGGCACGGATTATACCTAAATAAAGTCTATGATACAATCAATATTATTCCCGGTCACATCAATATTGTCTTAATTTATTTACAGTCTGCCGTCTTTGTTTATTCTGTTCCATCCATATCTGTTCATACTGTTCCGCTCTTGTCAATTCGATCAAATAAATACTACAGAACAGTGTCGACCATCTTCCACACACACAATGCAGGCTGTTTAAATATAAACATAAACACATTCAAGTGCTACATTTGTAGCCAGTCGATCAGATTCTCTCCTAAACGGAAGGCCATCAAAGGCACATGTTTTGAGAGAAAATGTTCGCTAAAATTCTACGCACGTCCGTTACTTTAATCAGATCAGGCGATCGCGGGGAATGAACATTCCCTAAACGCGAAGTCCCTGACTCATGTATTTTAACTTTGGGACCAAGCTGTTATTCCGAGTCCGGTGGACTCCAGTCTTGATCACAGTTTGATGGAACATGTAGACGTAGACAAACCAGAACAATGAAAAGGTAAACTAACTTGTCACAATTGCCTCATAGGTCTCTTTCTTTTATGTAAAAAATGGAATACGAACCATAAGACTAGATATGCTGAAACAGGCGAGACAAATATTTCAAATACATTCCTATTTCTCCCCACCCCCCACCCCCAAAAAAACCCCGCCGAAACAAAGCATTTCAACTGAATCCGTGTAGTAAAAGGCCCCTGCATGCAATGGCTCTACGCAAAATCGTTCGCGAAGCAGTTTGCATTAATTCGGTTCCCAGTAATGACGACGTACATCAGGGTATCTTGGACTCAATGCACAAGGAAATATGCTTTGATAAATTTATAAGAATTTTCCAAGCAACAGCTTGAATGATTATCGTCAACCATCTTGTCTAACAGGCATCATAAAACAGCGTTATCATGTGCCATCGTTCCTGACTCTCCAACTGCATCACTTATTACGCCTACACACGGCAGTCCATACTCGAATAGTGCAAGATTTGCAATCCAAAGACCCAAGGCTTAGTGATCAAGGATTACTGGCAGATATATGACCAACAAAAGACAGCCCTGGAGTTGTTGTCAATGATATACAATCGATACATTATTTACATTATACGTAGCGTACACGTGATATACCGTGTGTACTCGCTTATAAGATGAGTCAAACTGCAAAAAAAACCAAAAATCATAATTTGCCGTAGCATAATGCGCCTGCAGATCAGGATCTATGTTTTTGGTTCTACTAATTACCCTAACGAACTACACTGACTAAGATATGTTTGCGCATTATGCGCGGGCAGATCCTGGTATGCGCAGTTTGCAGTTGGACTCATCTTATAAGCGAGTATAGACGGTATCTGACATAAATGCCGAAGCAACAGACTACACAGAAGGTAGTTGTGTTAAAAGAATACGTGCTAGCATTTGAATGACAACTACTCCGAGTTTCCTCTGACCTTTGCCACCCCATTTTTTGATATTTGGACATTTATGTACACCCCAACATAAATGTCCAAATATCAAAAATGGCGTGGGAAGGGTTTGAGGAAACTCGGACTAAATGACAACCAGTGATTTTTAATGGTAGACATGTTTTCTTTGCCCCAGCAAGGGTACTGGCCTTGCTGCTTACAGACATATTATCGTTTCGAGGAAAAAAAAAATTTTCTCTTCTCCAACGATATAAGTTGGAATAAGGCTATTATAATGCTTCGATGGCGAATCATTTGAATAAAACTAATGTTAGCATGTCAAGGTATCGGACTAATTTTGCATTCTAGCTCCTGCCGACCGCAAGTGTGTAATGTATTTTCGAGACTGTCGCAATGACATCAGGTATATTTTCTTTAAAAATTAATTTTCATAACAGCTCCATTTTGCATTAATAAAACACTTATTAGTTGCAAACAATTCTGTGAATGAGGCAGATTATGACGCCCTAATGATCATCACATCATCATTACTAGCCCAAGTCGACGCACTGACCCCGATAATGGTGACAACGACAACTTAATCAGAGGAAGATCCGGCTATTTTCCAGTACACCCAATAATCAAACATACCTATTTTCTCAGGATAAATTTGACAACTACTTAAAATTCCAGAGCCAACCAACAAGCCTGCAAAAGACCTGTATATTAAGCGTCTAAAAATATGTTTCCAATCGCATTCCTATGTACGTTTGTACTGCATAACACAGATTAAAAAAAAGTTATCTACAATCATCTATTGTTGAAATTCTGTACATTTATCCTTTATTTTGAATGGTATCGATTTAAAAAAAAAAAAAAAAAAAAAACCCTCATAATTATTAAATTATTTATTGAAAAGCAACTATATATCAAATATACATTTCGATGAGGCAATTAAATTCACTGATCGTACATCTTTGACACTTCAAATCTCCCTAAAACAACATCATAAGAAGCTATGAATGACTCATCAATATCGTCACACATTTGCAACTGTGCATTCTTTCATATTTTTATCAGAATATTTCTGAAGAATAAGAAAAAAGATTGAGTGAATTCAAGCACCGTTATTTATGCGGCCTTTTCTGCATTTTTCTGAAAATAAAATAGTTACTGAGTAGGTTTAAATTCCTAGAATCAAACAATATTGCGAGTCTTCATTTTAAGAAAGGGGGGGGGGTGATCTGATAGCGTCTCTGAGAAGCTTGAAGTGATTATGTGGCTCTCTTCCAAGAGCATCTGTAAAGAAGACGATATGCGATGTGAATCTTTTGGCTTCGCTTGCAAAGCATGATAAAACTTGCGGGACAGTAACTGTACTGTCATCTGTCCTCCCCTGGCATCAATTTTTATTACATTTTGGTCATGTCTTCTGCTCGCTTCAGTGGACTGTCTGCATAAGGCATAAAAAATGACATATATTGTGATCTTACGGTCATGAAGTCATGTTGAATAGAATGATAATATTCGTGGCAGATGCAAAATACCATCAGTTTACTTAAAAGAACTATACATTACGTCATTTCCTGTCGACGATTAGCTGAACGAAACATATACTCTCTTTGGTGTTCATTAATTTATACGAAAAATAAGAAAAGGCACAATTCTTGCTATGAAGACTTAACCGATGAAATCTGCGCAATCAGTCCATTAATCAAATATACTTTGCTGTCTGCTGAATTCGGTACGTCATTCAAGCGCTGGAGATTTTCTGACAGAATAATCAAGAAATGTATCCATTTGAGATGCCAGTGAGATGCGCCATTTCTTAAGATTGAGTGGCGGTGAAATGAACGGACTAAAATCGATAGTGTCTAAATCTCGATGTGTTAATTACGTCGGCAAAGTTTTATTCAGCAAAAGCAATACCTTCATTCCTTAATTGTATGTATTCGTCGACAACGAGCTATGACATAATTTGTGTCATACTTACCGAAGGCAATTTGGACTTCTGTCTGAGATAGCAACATAGCAAATGGATTCATCATTCGCTGCGAAGGCTCAAACATGACGTACAAGCGCATTCCGGTATTTGAATGGGCCAAGAAGCTATACATGCATTTGAGGCATTTTTGAACACCATACAGCCCGTGAAAATACTACAGAAACTGAAACGACTTAGGACTTTCTAGGGTAAAGATAAAAAGTTTATATGAAAACGTTAACCCACTCCAGTCTATTACATGCCGTAAGAACACGAAGGCCAATGATATGTTCAGGCGTATAATTAATTATAACGACAATATAACATACATGTATTAGAAATTCTACTGCAACTTGAGAAGCCTAGATCTATTTGTTTTTTTTTGAAAACTGTTTTTTTGAAAGCTTGTTACCCATCCATATTGATTAAGATGCACAATGTCAAGTTTCTCTCTGGAAATTGTGTGTGAGCATCTGTTAGAATCGATATTCATCGTTTACCAAACTGGCGAGGGTGTAACAAACGGCGTAAAAACTAATTAATCCATTCTCTTTTATTTAAGCTGAACCGTCTCCATAGTGATCAGAGATGCTATGATACTTGGGCAGCTTATTGTCTTGGTACAGTAAATATAATGTGTATTAACGATTTTCATTTTAATAGCCACTGATTTGCTTCATGTTAGACCATATAGTATCTCGGGCGGGGCCCCGAGTGGCCAAGTGGTCTAAAGCGCTCTCCGTTACGGATCACTGCCATCTCACCTCTGTCTGCGTGGGTTCGAGTCTAGGATTCGGCGAATGCGGATATGTGAGAAAGCTTGCCAGTAGCTTCTCGTGGGTCGGTGGTTCTTTCCGGGGATTTCCCGGTTTCTTCCTCCACCATTAATACTGACCGCCATGTATAGCCTATCGTGTGCTGAAAAATGGCGTTAATCCCCACAACAACAACAACAACAACAATAGTATATCGGTTTTTCAAGTCCAGTCAGGCTGATGAAATAGGATGCTACGCCATATACATGTCCCATCGGTATCATGTCGACAATTTTAAAGATATTCATGCCAGGTTGCTTTCTGTCAAATATGGTCAGATTCTGTCAACAAGATCTTTTAAAAGTAGTCGTTTCAAGGGTTTTCTAATTTTACTGAAGATGGTCATATTTGATGTCGGATCGTCATCACTGGAACAAATTTTAAAAGACCTTCGTGTCATGATGCTTTCTGCAAAATTTGGTGAAATTCTGGCAAGTTGCTTCTGAGAAGCTGTTTAAACGCAATTCTATTTTAAGGCACAGCGGGCGTATTTGATTGCGAATCAACATCCTTTGAAGAAAAAAAATTGAAAGAGCTTCACGAGGGGATGCCTTCTTTAAAATTTGATCAAATTCTGTCTAACGATTTCTGATAAAGTTTAAATAGCAATACTGAACGTCAAATCAACGACGGACTTGGGACCATACCGTAAGATCACATGGCCTTATGGCTTGGTGAACTAGAAACGAAGGTTCAAAACTACTTAAATGAAAAGCTGGTTATTGTCAATATTGTACAACTAAACAGAACTGATAACTCCAG
This sequence comes from Megalonaias nervosa, assembly GCA_016617855.1. Lineage (NCBI taxonomy): Eukaryota > Metazoa > Mollusca > Bivalvia > Unionida > Unionidae > Megalonaias > Megalonaias nervosa. The sequence goes on along the minus strand of JAECUM010001656.1, from coordinate 27,843 downwards.
CTTTCAAAATGATGATCAATTAAAAAAAAAACTGATGCATCATGTCAAAATTCGTTTCTGTAACAAGCATAATGGTGTTTATCTGCGAAATAAATGTTATTATGAGCAATTATGGACTACTATTATCATGTAAATTAAGTGGCAACCACCTGCGCACGTTTACTTTACTGTTCTTAAGTCTGGGGTTGTTTTTGTGTGAACGGTACTTTTAACACATTATTTGCTATATCATGTACAGGAAATGAGAGCTAGGTGTCTTACCCAAGGACACATAGTGGCAACCGATCCGAACTGGCGGGTATCAAACTTATGACCCCTGGTTTACGAGTTTGACGCTCTACCTACTGAGCTACCGTGGCTCCATCAACCGAGTTTTACGAACGTATAAAGTGTTTTTGAGTGCAGCAAAGTGTACATCAAATAGTACTAAGTAACTACACGTATGAAAAAATACATATGCAGATACTGCTGAAACACAACCAACAGATTTATCTATATCTTCTCCATGACACGGTGCAGAGATGAAGATAAGGAATTAATTTCAACGAGTCGTACCTCAGTCTTGAAGCAACACTAACAAAAGATGTAATATGCAACAATATGTGCACTATTTTACTTGCTGCAGCCAAGATACTGCACTCAGTTTCGAAGTGAAGCTCAAACCTGTCGTGTAGTGGTGGGCATTCGTGTGAAACAGTCATTACTCTTTGCCCAGGTCATTCTGATAACTATGTGCTTCGTGAACTCGCATGCTTCTCGCTCAAGATACTTTGTTTGCAACTTCAACATGTTTAAGACTCCATGATGGAAAACGTAGAGGCCAAGTACAGTATCAAGTTTCCTACTCATAAAACTCGATGGATTCTGTGTTTTGTCGGCATTCTTGCCCATGTGATAATGTTCGTGAACGAAGCTGTCAATTTCCTGGCTTTAACAACCAAGACTTCTAGTCATATGTACACATCACATAACAACGCTTCAAGATGTGAGCCGTTAGGAAGAATGCGTTAATTATGTTTTCAGCTGAAAATGTGTTTAAAATAACGTCATTTTCCTCCTGGAAAAAAAAAAAAAAAAAAAAAAAACCTGTTTAGACTCAAAGGAACATTTGTAAGTATGAATCTAACAATTCCAGCAGATTGATTCAACAGCTGCTGCTTTTCTTTTCTGAACCCTGAACCGATTTGCCGGTTTTTCGACTAAATTTCTGAAATTCATCATAACGGGACCTTCTTTATTTGGGTTGGACGATGCCGTCGTTCAACAGCCTTGGACAGGTAAAATAAAATTTCTGGGCAAGTAAATTTTGTGTCACTCATCCAAATCATTTTTTTTTTTTTTTAAAATAGATTTTCGCAAAACGTTTGTGAAAAGTTCGATATGGACAAATAAATTATATTATTCCCAGCTAATTTATGAAGTTACAAAGACCGAACACACAGCACCAGGTCGGTAGTTCACTTAACTGACAATGCAACTTCAGTATGAGATGAGCTGTTGCACGTGTGAGCCGATTTTTCTGGCTGTTTCACTCGTCACCAGCTCTCAGGGCGCGCTTTAATTTTTCCCAGAACGTAACGCAGTTTGATATCTCCAGAAAGCATCGTATATGCCATGATGTGCAATGAGTATATATGCACGCATCACTTCAAACACGCAATGCAATGTATCTTCCTCTGACAATATATAAATATACCCAAGCCTCGTTCATTTATGTTAAACAGTTGTTAAGTTAGAAAGCGGAAGGGCAAATGTGCCTGAAACGTAACAATTGACATGTGACCTTGACCATGAAGATAGAACCTACAATGTACTATAGGCACAGACCTCCTGTGTAAGATAAGAATACAATGAGTAGCAGTCGCTGCAAACATACCGGTATACAATTTTAAGTTGCTCTTCTACAAGAATGATTGCAAATAACTTCTTCACGTGAACTATAGTTTACGTTCAAAACTGGATCCTGGTTTTGTCTTAGAAAGGATAGAATGCATTTTTAACCCCCGAAATCATTAATCATAACAAAAATAGCAGCCGGTGCGCATATGACGTATTGAACGTTTCAAAGATGCCAAATTATTCCAAACTCATCGAAAGGAAAAACACCTTCTTTGAAAGAAAGTGTGGTACGTTCATTATACGATTCGAATCCGACAAAATGAAATCTTTTCGAGTGAATACTTTATTCGCACTTGTTTAATGTGCAAATGAACATAAAACTGCCGGCGCTTGAAAAATTTTAATAATTACCTTTCGTAAAGATAGCAATAAGTATACACCCTCTAAAAACTGAGGCAGCGTATTCATTTTCAAGTAAATAATAATTCCTCCTCTTTCATTTAAAATTAATCGATATCCATATCCTGAACGTCTTCATTTATCAAACCTGAATCTTAACGATCGTACACAATTCAAGGAACTAAGAAATGGCCTCAGACCACAATCATGCCCCCTAAGATCAGGGATAGGCCAAATTCGGCCCTAATTTTATCCATTAATTTACACCACAGGAAGTGTCTTTAAAAATCACTTATCCGGCCCTTGCCCTGAAGGAAGTTGCCCATGCCTGCCCTAAAGGAAGACCCACCAAATTCAGGAAGATAAGGTCTTAACTTGTTTGGTGAAGTTGTTTATTGTAATAATACTTGAAGAGTAGATACCGGTAAGATGGAAAATGTCTTTATTTTCTGGGTCATACAGATGCTTTTTATTTCTTCTGCGACACTTTCATTATATTAGCAATACACACACAAAAAATCAGTTATGGCAAAAGTAGAATACTACTGAATGCTTAGACATAAAATAGAAGGCAAACACATTTGGTAATATGTGACTGCTCTCTGATTTCACATGCGAGATATACTGGTTATCCCACAGTATCTATAATTTTATTTTGAGATCAAGGAATAAGACCAATCGGATTTTGAACACAGTCATGAAAATATAAAGGAGATGTAGATCATTTCATCATCTGCAAGAACCCTTGTGGAACTGTATCAGTTCAAACGCGACATATCATGACAATAATATTTCCACTCAATTCACGAGACACCTAATCTAAATTCTCAGCTGAAAAGGAGCGGTTGTAAAGTCAACCGTGCATGGAGGAGTAAATTCTTGCATATTTATAGATGTCAGCATAATACTGAAGTATGTTATTATTCACAACCCGAAAATGGACACACATTTTTCTTGTTCTCTTATGCCTCACAAACCTGGCACACCTATAAACGTCTGGATACAAGACTTTGAGATCAATGGTCCCGCTTTTAGAGCAACAGCATCTTAGTGGTGTTGTTTTTTTGTTCTTGTGGGCGTAGTCATTTTAAGCACATTATTGGCTATACATGGCAGCCAGTATCTCTGGTGGAGAAAGAATCTGGGAACCACCGACCCACGCGAAGCTACTGGCAAGCTTTCTCACATACCCACACATAGCCCAGGACTCGAACCCAAACAGACAGTGGTGAGATGTCAGTAATCTATAAATGCGAACGCTTTAGACCACTCGGCCACCCGGGGCCCCGGCAATAACATGTAAGAAAGCACTTGCAAACAACTATCCTGGGTTCTCCACATCATTATGAAATCCAAGGTCTAGAACCCATTCGTTAAAAAACGTTGGAATCACAGACCCACTTGGTGTATTTCGTAATATTTTCTTTATGTCATGAACACTGGAGTCCCAACAAACGAGACCGTTGTTTTTTCCTTGCAATAATTCTTGGCATTATGCGTACATTGTTGTCACCAATATAAATATCACCAGACTGCCAATGCTTATTCGTTGTAAAATATTTAGTATTATTTTAAAAAATTATATTTCATGCAATAAACGACAGTGATAAATGAGACAGTGACGTTACAACTATAAGCAGATGACAATTCTCAATGACTTTACCTGCCAGTCATAAATTTTGTGTGCGGCTACATGGAATCATGAAAAAGGCTCAAGTTTCTTTTCTACATTTTTTTTTTTATTTAGTTAAAATTCCGATGTAAATAAATAAATCTGACAAGAGACTGAAAGAAAGAATAAATGATAATATTCTATTCACCTTTTTGTCGTTTCGTCTTTGTGCAAAACAGTATACTGTATCGACGTTTTACTTGAACAAACTTTAACTCCACTGCAGGTTTAGGTTCAAACTGGCAGACAAATAATTCTTAGAACTCTCAAGCACTGTGAATGCTGAGCTTTGCAAATTTGGTGTTCGATGGGTTGCCATTCAATGTTTCCTTCCACAATCGTGACGCGATGTACATGCAACTAAGAATGTCCAATAGTTTTCTCGTTTTGCAGCGCAAGCGAAATGTCCGAGTCCACGATTTATTCCACGAATCTCTCAATCTCTTGGCTGATCTATTTACTATCAAAATTAAATATGTACGTAAAGCTACCATCAAGCAATCGAGTTCTTACTTGTTTCTATGTGGTCACTTGCTTCTGTAAGAGATATTCTCATACGACCTTCAGATGTTATCGTGTGTGTGTGTGTGTGTATATATATATATATATATATATATATATATATATATATATATATATATATATATATTCTAAACTCATTTGGAAACAACAGATATATGCTACATGTTTTCTTTCAAACAGTGCAAAACACCCTATAAGCAAATATGTATTCAACACTTGGGCTTTTCCTGCCAAACGTTGGCTATACCCTTTCTCCACCTGTTAAGAAGATGTGAATGGATTGATAAACGAAAATGTTAAAGCCCAGGAAACTAATAATGAAGATTTTATAGACGGCCTCGGCTCCAATACGATCGTGAGATAAAATGGGTGCCAAATATATCAAAAAACATCAACAGCGGATAAGCATCCTAACCACAGAATAAGTGGATTACATTCGACCTAGTAGCGAGTATCGAGTAAAACAAATCGAATATCGAGTACAGAAAACCAAATATCGAGCACAAAAATGCGAGTATAGAGTACAGAAAAGCGAACACTGAGCACAGAAAAGCGAGTATGAGTTAGAAAATCGAGTGCTAGATACTCGGCTTTTGTACTCGATACTCTTTTTTTGTAGTCGATATTCGCCTTTTGTTTGTTTTTTTTCTTTATGTCTGTTTGGGGTGTTTTTGTTGTGGGAGGGTTGTGGGTTGAAGGGAGATGGGGAATCGAACCTAGAGTAGTGCATATGTGATTTTCTGAATAAGTAGCTTCTCATAATTGTTAGAAGAAAGACCAGTTTCCTTGGTGTATTTCGTAATATTTTCTTTATGTCATGAAGGCAAATTATTACTCTATTTGTGTCATTAAGTGTACCAACTGTTCACGTCAATAGGGAGTGTTCTTGATACGCCTGAATGCACGACATATCATCAATGTAAAAAGGGCATTCACAAAATACATGTAGCTAAAGCAGTGGGTGTATGCAACCTGAATTGCAATTTTCAATGCCTCTCGTGGCATTCATGTTAAGCGCTGAATTTTATATACAATACATAACTGGTAATCCATCAAATTGTACATAATATCATTCCTCACGCTTTTCTAAAGGCGTCAGGTATACTGTAAAACTCCTTCATCTGTCCGTCTGTCCGCTTCTCTAGCTCATCCTGAACCTATTTGTGAAAAATACATATGCTTTTTTGCATGTACCTGTCCAAAGATTAACCACTTATACGAATGTATTATTTGGCCCCACCCCACCCCTCCTACCAATGTATCCAAGTATGTATGTATCTATATCTACAATCGTATCAGCAGAAAATTTTTCATATTTAAATATGGGTCGTATTTCTAAGAGGTCATCATGATGGGAAAGGTTGACAATTGAGAAAAATTTAAAAGTACATGCATCCAACACGTGAAAACTTCGGGATTTTTAATTGCAAGCGATGTAAGGTACTAAAGAATAATACAAAAGATATTTGTAAATAATTCAGGAAGAAAGGAAGTAGGTCGGTGGGTCGCTATTGGAAACACGGGTGTGTTTGTATCAACGACATAACAAAAGGATGACATGTGTAAATAAAGAAAGGAAAGGAAGTAGGTAAATGGGCACGTACTGTAGATCTTGATGTACACGACTACATTATGTTGGAACAAAACAAAAATCACAAAAAGAGATGTGTGAAAATAAGAAAAGAGAACCAAGTAGGTAGGTAGTGTACACGTACATGTACAAATTGGATGTAGTTGCCGGTTTAACGCCACCTTTTTTTAGCACATGATAGGCTGTAGCTGGCAGCAAGTATCTCTGGTGGAGGAAGAACAGTAAACCCAAGAACACCCCGGGAAGAACCACCGGCCCACGGGAAGCTACTTACAAGCTTTCTCACATACCCAAGTTGCCCCAGCCCGAGGCTTGAACCCACGCAAACAGAGGTGAGATGTCAGTGATCGGCGAGCGCTTTATATAACTCGGCTACTAGAGGCCCCAAAGCCGAAATGTATGTCTGAATAAAAGAAATAACTATAAATAAAAAAATAAAAAATAAAAAAAAAAAAAAGATGACATGTGGAAATAACACAAGGAAAGGATGTTGGTAGGTACATATTTACTGTTCATATGGATGTAAAAACTGTAATGTGTAAGCCACTGGTAAGTTTTCTCACATACCCACTCTGGTTTGAGCCGAGACTCGAACTCACGCGAACATAATCAATATGCCTGAGTGACCTGTAAAGGCGGGCTACTTAAATCACTCGGCCAGCCGAGGCCCCACATAATGAGCACGATATGGGAATTTTATAAACTGATGGGGACACTGCCAGTTTTTAGGGAAGAAAAATGTACCGTGTGCCCTCTCAAGGTGCATCACTAACAGGAATGAATAGTTAGTTGTAATCCACGTGAACTTTATAACAGGACCAGGAAAGTACGTAGTTTTCACAGTGAAAAGATATACATGGTATGCTAGATTTATGACCTAACTTGCTTTTTTTAAGTCATTTAATGGAGAGCCAAATATCAGTTAGTACCATATTAAAAGGTCTGTGTGGATATTTCAAAGAAAACCTGTCCCGATATACTTACGAAAATATACGGTACCTGTCAATGATACAAGTGGTCTGATACAAACGAAATCGCCATTGACGTAGGAAATACATGTCCCTATGCATATAAATCGATAGAGCGAAGAAGTATTAGTAGACAGAAATTGAAAGGGATTTACTAAACCTGAAGACCAACGAAGGAAACAGTAATACTGCACCAACTCGGATCCTATATCTCCATTTCTGTTCACAGCCGCCGAATTTTCTTTAATTAGCGTGAAGCTATTTTGTGAATGAACCATTTAGTTTTGTTTTTTGGATAGTTTTACAAGCAACAATGTCAATTACTTGTATTTTTTTTTAAAAAGAAAGGACCATATGAAAAGGCTGTTTAACACCTGCCTCGATACCTAGAGTAAACCAGACTGTGTACATAAAGTGTACACAACGTTTACCTAGCTTGCCTTTAGGAACTGTTTAGTAGTCTCCAGTTATTGTAAACATTAATTATTATGCAGAAAATAAATTCAGAACAAAGTGAGATCGACATATGAAATGTTCGCCAAATTGTCCATGTGACAGGGCAACAAGTGGTGATATAAACTAATGCATCAAATGCACAAATGAAATAATTCTCCAGAGTATTACTACCGTATATTTATGCACCATGACATTTGTTGCATAGAGGAGACTTGCTACACAAGGACAATGTCACCGTAAACTTGCAAAATCAGCCGATTTCAGTGCTACAATCGGTACAACCCTAATTAGCCGTGACTGATTCGACCTAATATGCCATCATGTATTCTGTATAATGGGAGGATAATTGGTAGAGATGGAATGATTCAAAGCAGCTTCCATACCGGAATCGATAATAGGCAGGAAAGATCAACACGACTAGGATAACGTGACAGAAACACATCATCAATAAGTTGAGATGGCGGTCGGAACCAAACGCTATTACATGCTGTCATTACCATACAAATTTCTCGTCAAAGCCATCAATCGCCATCTTTCACCCAATAATTTCCATCTATGACTGATTTTCTGTTGAGCAAAATACATACTGGTCAACGAAACAAATAACTAATATTTTGAATTTTTTGTCCATATGGAGAAAGATTTTATAACGACTCATTTTAGCCCTGAAACCATACGAGTCCCTCTAATGGCCGAACAAATTTCCAGGAATACAAGATTACCTATGACTATATAACCACCCATCCTGGAGGAAAAACAATAATAAGAACCTAATGATGTCATCGTAGCGGCCATAATGGATGAAATATCAGTACCATTTTCATTTTGGCACAACAATATATCATAAGAAATTTTCTGGTGAAAATATCATGTGGATATGACCATCCCATGAGTAGCAACAAGATCATGACCGACTTGTTGGTCAGATCAGCACCATTTTCACTGAGGACCAACTAAATACCATAAGAATCTTCTGGTGAAAAACGCATATCAATATGACTCTCCATTTAGGAGGAATAACAACAATAAGATTTTAAGATGACTGCCATGGCATTCATAATGGCTGTCAGGTCGGTACCATTTTCATTTCAGTCTAACCAAATATCACAAGTCTTTGGTGAAACTCTTAATGTCGCCTATGACCATCCTTTCTGAAGAAGTAGCGATAACAATATTTTCAAGATAGTGGAGGTCAGATTGGCCAGATTGGCATCATTTTTATTTACCACCAACTAGACACCACACTAGGTCTTTTATTGAAAAATCCGTGTCGATAGGACCATCCGTTTAGAAGTGGCGATAACAAGATTTTCAAGATGGCCGCTGTATCGTCCATATTGGATCGATCTCCAAGAACCACCGATTTCATTTAGGAGCAACTAGACCTTGAGATGTATGTATATTTAAAGTTTTATGGCAATCTTCCATGTAGCTTAGGAGAAATTACGATAACAAAACGTGCTAACGGATGAACGGACAACATACCATCCCCAAGCTCTTCTGGTCGAAGACCAGAAGACCTAAAAAGAGTATTACATCATCATAATAAAAATAAATAATGTTCCATTATTTCACAATGTGATATCATTGGCAAGAGGTAAAGTTTATAATTTGTTGCCTTTATCTTATGCATACATCGTCTGGAAAGGGTTGCCTTCCTAACTTTTTGTGCAATTCATTCTAAGATTTTTAGAACTTTAACTTAAGTTGGCACCATATAGTCACTATTGTGCTGAGGTGACGTAAAACTCTGCATACATCTCAAATGATTTATTTATTTCAATGAATCAATTTTCCATATATCTGACATTGGAGGAGGACCAAATATTTTCCGGACAGTGAATCCAAGGACATTATTCATGGATGCCCGTGCTGTCACCTGCCTGAAAATTGTCTGAGATCGCCTATTTTTCTGTTGTTTTAACAGCATTGGTGTTTGTATGCGAAGTTATGCATCTATGTGACGAAAAGTACACAGGTACCCAACCACTGTTGTCTTCATGATCTCTTAATTAGCTGCCCAGCGTAATTCTAAATATCCCCGGTTTATTGGCAAATCACCTAGTCCAACGACAATCAAGGAAGGACATCTACAACAAATATTTACGATCAGCTGCCTACGCGAAAGAAAGAAATTTTAATTTACGGTGTCTGATAGACCTGCATATATATCACTAGGGTCGGTGGAACAAATTCCGTGCAATAAATACATGAACACTGGTAAAAGACTCGAACATAGGGTTGAGCTGAACGCAGCGTCACCACTACACGTATACTAGTCTGTACTCCCTCTGTATCTGAATTTCATCACAATAAGGGGTAAAACGTGCCGTCTTAGCTTTGACGACGACTTTGTATAAGTGAATCCAAGTCTCGCCATTGGCTTCCACAGTGATACAAGACCGTGATATACACAACTAAAACAACTAGGGCGTTACTGCCGTTTGCTATATTCCGCTACGTCAAAGGGATATAATAGAAATTAGTGTTTGCTTGAGAAGACTTTAATACTCATTACTACGTAGATAAAAACTAGGGTTTACTTCAAGAGGCTTAGTACTTATTGCTGCGTAGATTAAACCTAGGAAGAAGTGATAAGGGTGGATCAAAAAGACAAATTCCGTATTTCTCACTGCCAAGTTCAGATGGGAAAGGAATAACGAATAATGGTTTGCGTCTGTTCAGTTGATCTCGTATTAAAACCAACGTGTTTAGTGTGAAGTATTTGATTACGATGTGGTCAAGGATCCCATTTAAAGCTGTAATTTTAAGGCGCGTAAACTGATATTAAGTAAGAATGACCAGTAAGATTTATCGTTCATTTACTTTATATGTTTTTGCATTTTATACCCCTATTTTATGTAAACCTGATCTTCAAAAGTTTCCCGCATACCATCTACGTCTCTTCAAAATGTTGCACTGTATTTATTCTTAATAAATAATTTCTTTGACAAGCGATAACGCTGGTCTCACTTGTAACCGTCCAGAAGTTTGTTAAATGGACGATTAATCTAATAGCAAATTTACCTGCCGCCTTTTGGATTCTGAAATTTCTACGCAATGAAAATAGTTCCCCTCAGCAAGATGGCGGGTGTTACTTCATCTTAACTGCCAACATCCCTAAAGCTAGGATGTGAAATGCAGGGTAGGTAGTCTGCCTAAACACGAGAAATATACATGTCAAGCGAAACTGCCAACCATGTCAATACGAAGGATTAAAATAAGCAAATTTAAGACAGTTCAAAATATTAAGATTTTTCGGTGCCATGTTCAATATTGAAAAGGTAGCAGAGGTGGTCACAGTGACAGCTACTGATATACATTATCGAGATGATCCGTTGGACTGACCTTGAATTTACGAATGCAAGTGCAGCACCAGTGTCCACAATGTGGAGCAGATAACTGTCTTCATTGTCTAGTGCACACGCCAGTGCCCTTTTGTTTAGAACGTTTGTATAATGCATCTGTATCTAACATAGGCATAACATTTCCCCTTTGTGAGAAATGACAGACATATATATCCTGACCTCTACAATGCACTATTTTTTAAAAAGATCAACATTTATTGATATCAATTGCTTTTTTCTACATCATGCATTTATGCTTTAAAAAATGGAAAGGAATATATTTACTGGTAACTGCTGTATGTTGCATGGCATACAATTAATCAACTCTTACAAATGTGTATTGCCATTACTTATTTGATGGTCAAGGTAGAACACTGGCCTAAGTGGTTAGAGCGTCTGCCTCGGATGCGGGAGGTCCCGGGTTCGAACCCTGGCTGAGTCATAATAAAACATATAAAAATGGTACTAGCAGCTGCCTCGCTTGACGCTCAACATTATGAGGTTAGTGTTAGGACTGGTCTGCCTGGTGTCAGAATAATGTGACTGGGTGGGACATGATGCTACATGTCTGCGGCATTAAGCCCCAGTACTAGACATCACTAAAAACTGCCACACTGCAGACACTGTAGCGATATGACAGAAGATAAAAATCCAAAACACACATACATACACTACTGTCTATTGACCTTTTTATTACTGGACTGTCAATGTCCATTTTCACGGACAAGGCAAATTATGAAATTTGTCAGTTTTGCAGCAGTTTACATACATGGTTTGCCTGAACGTTTATTTTCGCTTTGACAGTTATCGTTTTAATCTAGCGTTAATATTTCTAAAAAGTGCATTTTTTTTAGTCAGCAACCCAAGTTTCTAGCGCCAAATATAACCCGAGGTTGCTTTCTGATTTAAATGGAGCTGATTCCATCTAGAAGGTTAGACTTACAAGGTCATATAAAACGGGAGTAATTAATCATTCAACAACACCATACGTAATAGGGCATAGGGTTGACGCGAACTAGAGGTTTACAATAGTTAGTAACTGTGCAATAAACATTAGAAAAGATCATTAAGTAGTACCCCCAAGACCCTCAACAGTGTTCAAGTGGTTCGCGAGAAAAAAAGTAGTAAGGTCTGTTCTAAAGAATAATCTGTCTGGCTGATAGTTTGGTTTGGTGCTTTACGGCACAGCAACACAAGTAGGCTATTTAGTACCGAAGCATTTGGAGCAAAGTGTCTTGCCCAACAACTCGCCACGGTACCTGACCCAGGCTTGTCCGGTGGCAGGATTCGAACCCGCGCCGTTTCGGTCGCGAGTCCAGCATGCTAACCATTCAGCATACGGCTGAAGTACGATTCATACCTCGCTGATCAACTTTAACTTGTATTAAAAAAAATAAACAGTACTTCCGTGTATAGCTGTATGTTCCTTTCTCGATTCCATCTAAAAACTCTACTACACTTAAGTTGATGAAAGTGTACTACACCGCGTATGCACACAAACTACTCGTCATGGTCAGCAAGTTACAACAGTGTCGTTGTTATTTAAAATTGTCGTATGTAATTCATAATTATTACAGCTCTAGTCTTTCTTCAATACGCCACATTATCGACATATAACATCAGTCTATTAATATCACGGTGCCGACATTCAATACACTAGCTGTTTTGCATTCATGTCGATATCGTATACACCTGGGGGTTCCAACGTGTTATTCAGCACACGTGCATCTTTAGTTTATGTAAATGATCCACTGCAGACTGCATGGATTTTTTAAAAAATACTTTCACTTAGGGCAGTGATCCTGTTTTGTTTTTGCTTTTAACATGTATTTAACTGATTCATTTTGTTTTGTTCTTTCAAAACAAAAATTACTTAAAAGTACTCCTGGTTGAAACCCACATAATATTTCCTATCACATTTAAAATAGCCAATATTGGTATCAATATCTACACCTTTTTATCACCAATTCAATGTGTTCCTCAAAAATATTTCGGCCACTGACTTCGTTGCTTGAGCTTAATGCATAAAACACTTTCGAGATTAATGAAGGTTTTACAATCTCTTGCCACTAATGAACTCTGGTTGATCGGTGTACACGTGTCTGTCTGTCTGTGCGTGCAGTTTATGTACACATGTTCCCCCATATCATAAATATATGGGATTTGTTACAAATTATGGAGGCACCGCCATGCGTAGGAGAATGAGCTCGCTAAAGGTGGCAGGGTACAGTTTCGTAAATTGGCCCCTGGCAAATTTCTTAACTTAAGGCTATGGTGTGACTTTTTCAACTATTATTGTTTACTAATTAAAGATATGGATATATTTGTGAACTAGGTGTTTCGGGCTTGTGTTGTTCTTGAAATTGATGTCCGACATGTAAGCCTTCCATAGTTACTCTGCAGTATGTTGATAGTGAAATACCAATAGTTGGCTAGGAAGAAGAGCTAGCCTCCCATAGCAGTAAACACATGGGTTTGGGGCAAGTAGAATATCTCAAAAACGGCTTGGATGACAACTATTTTCAACTGCATCAGTCTGTTTAGTACACACTGTTTTGCAGAACTGTCATCTAGGAAAAGGGCTTGTGTTTGCACTGTGAGCATCACATGGTGTCAAAAATGACCTTCGGACATGAAAATTGCAGGTATAGATTTGGGGTTGGGGTGCATAAACTTCTTCTGCTATGAACTGTCACTGACTTCTCTGGTCAAGTGGATAATATTCTTATGCTTTGTTTTAATATAGGTATCTAAAAATATGGACCTTCTTGACCTCACTTGTGTATTTGATTTTTATGATTTTTTGTACTAGGTCACTGATTGCGGCATTAAATTTGTACATAAAAACTGGCCCCTGCCCCCAAAGAGGCAGCACAGCTTGTCCATTGTTAATATACCCTCTTGTGTAACCACTTAGACAACGTATCGATTTAGTAAATCTCGGAGATAACAAATCTTGATCCGCACACATTTTTCACGAGGTATTATTCATATTTATCAAGTTGGCGATCATCTGGGTGACAAGAACCATGAAGAATTTATCTTGACTAGGTCCGAAGACAACCAAAAAATTATCACACTCAGCACTCACGTTGTTGAATCCGATTTGGTCAATAATGTGACGCTTGCCAATCAGACGTCTGCATGAGCAGTCTGTGTCTCAGCGCGAAAACGTTTTGCTATTTTGGAGCAAATGTATGGTTTGTGAGCCGACTAAACATTACAAGAATACTTGTGTAGCTTGAAAAACATTTAATTAGATACAAAAGGTTGAAAGGTCAGATCGTTCTGTAGCAAGTCTCCATTTTAATGTCTTCCAGTTTTTGGCCCTTGACTAGGATCGATATTTTCTAAATATCATACTCTAGGTTTCCGAGACAAGCCAAATCATATCGTGTGTCTTGCAAATCTGAAAATTTATAATTAATTAATTAAACAAGAGGGCACGAGAGAGATCCCATGAGTTTACATTTTTAAAATCGCACTTAGAGTTCCAAAACGTTCTTGATTTCAGGTTTGTTGAAGGTGAACAGTTCCATATTTGAACTGGAATTATCAGAAATGTCTGTCATAAAACTCATTAATAATATTCTTGTTTTAATACATATGATCATGTAAGTATTATCCAAAGAAAAATGATATAGACTTTCTATTTCAAATTAAAAGAGCACCTGTAACAACACATCCTTACTTCAATATTCAATTAAATTTATTTCAAACATAACTCTAGGCAGGAAAAAAAAGGCACCAAACGTTTCCTTTAGACCTTTCTGGATATTTTCTTTAGGCAGGAAAAAAGGCACTTGTGAACAACCAAATTTCTGCAGACCATTTCGCAATTAAGCTGCCAGTTTTTCAGGGTTCCGGGCACCAAATTACTGGAGAAATGAACTTCTTCCTGGCAAATACCAGTCTCAACCGGACATTTTTTGACTTTCCGCTGGTGACTTGTTTCAGATACGTTTTTTGATTCGCGTTCTCATCAAGACAGTTGCTTATGTGCTCTAAGTGGAACAAAGCTACTGAACAAGTCAGCTAGGATGAGTTGACTATTACGTCTGCATGCGTGCTAAATTGTTATGTCTGCAAGCGTGGCAACTTGTTACGACTGCATGTGTTATGTCTACATGCGTGGTAAGTTGTTACGACAGCATGCGAGGTATGGTGTTAAATATGCATGTCTGGTAAGTTGTTACGTCTGCATACGTGCTAAGTTGTTATTTCTGCATGCGTGGTAAGTTGTTATGTCTGCATCCGTACTAAGCTGTTACGTCTGCATACGTGCTACGTTGTTACGTTTGCATGCGTGCTAAGTTGTTACGACTGCATTCTTAGTAAGGTGTTACGACTGCATGCGTGGTAAGTTATGTCTGCATACGTGCTAAGTTGTTACGTCCGCATACGTGCTAAGTTGTTACGACTGCATGCATCGTAAGTTGTTACGCCTGCATGCGTGGCAAGTTGTTCCGCCTGCATGTGTTGTAAGTTATGTCTGCATGCGTGGTAAGTTGTTATGTCTCCATGCGTTGTATGTTGCTATATCTACATAATAGGTATGTTGTTATGTCTACATGCGAGGTTTATGGTGTTAAGTCTGCATGCGTGGCAAGTTAAGCATATCGCTCACATTTAGTACGTGGCATATTAAATTGTCTGTTATACATCCATTCTTTCTGGATAATTAAATAAAGCTTTGGTTCTAGCAAAATAAGACGATCTGAAGTATATTTTCTATTAAGCTTTGGTGTAGCTACTTAAACAATTCTAAGTATAGCTTCCATGACCATTCAACAATAGACAATGCAAACCGCAAAATTAAAGACAGAGGACTTGTGCCTTCTCTATAAAACTGAAAAACCAAAAGTGGTTTCCAATGACAACATTCTTGGTACTCTTGTAGACAAGAACTTCCTTTAATTCAATAAAACAAGCTTTATTACATGGAAAACAAAAGCCGATCTTTATCTATAATACAAAATAAAATATTACCGTGTCGCTTTCTACAAGAGCTACATTCGGCCTCGTTGTGACTATTGTAATATAACCTCTGATTGTAATAATAAGAAAATATTTCAGCTGCAGAAACAAACCTGTAAAATAATACTAAATGTACAATATGGAAACACTATTGAGGCAACGGATGTTTTAAAAGTATCAAAATGTTTCGAGAATGATTGAAAAGCCAAAATGATATATACAGTATATAGTTTATGTTATGTCTACCCTAGTTTGCTTTTGAAATACTTTTCAACGCAGATAGATAGCAACACTCCAAAGAAAAGCTCAACGACAGCCAAATATTCTAAGGCCAAAGAAAGAATTATTTAAAGATATTTTTAAATACCTTGGGGCAATTATATGGAATAATAACCCAAAACAAGTCAAAGAATCTTCTAGCGTACGAGCTTGAGCGTTTCATCATAGATGTATTAAATCAGGGGTCTCAAACTCAAACCACAAACAACCATGAGGGCCTAATGAGGGCATTTTCGATGGCCCAAGGGCCGCACCACCTTTGTTACCTCTCATGACACCTTGTGACGCCCATCAGTTTGCAGGCCACAGGATATGGCTTGGCGGGCCGCATGCAGCCCGCGAGCCGCGTGTTTGAGACCCCTGTATTAAATCGATGAAATTCTTAATCAATAGCACAAGGCCCATCCAGCTCCTCCAGATACGTTTTGTGTGTGTGTGTGTGTATATATATATATATATATAGAGAGAGAGAGAGAGAGAGAGAGAGAGAGAGATTTGTGTTATATAGCAGTGAACACTGACTGCAATTTTAGTAATTTCATCTGTTAGCGTAGATACAATGTACATGTATAACGAACTATTCTGGGTCTGTAATTTATTTGTATACGGTATTAATTAATGCATTATATTATACTTTTTTACATGAATGTAAGAGTGTGCGTACTGGTTGACTGAAAACAAGGTTATCAGTAGAGAAAGTACGTAATTTTCGATCGAACAATTACAGTGCATTATTCCATTCAGTTAGTTTTAATAGCATATTACACAGTGTAACCAATTCTAAATTTTCGACAATTCCCATAGAAAGTGCAACCAATGAAAGGAAAACTCCCCGTTTTGTACTACTTCTCAAAACGAGCACATTATAAGCAGGTTTTCTGTTAAGTCTCACAAACTGTAAACCTTCAGATGTGTTAAACAAGTCTACCTCTGGTATTAAATCCACAGCTCTTGGCCGTTTTTTTTGTTTGTTTTTTTTTTTCATATTATAATACCGATTTAGGCATGTGTTCTTGTTAGTTTCGCAACCAGCAAATTCAGTCTTGAAGTGGGCATCGCAACGAATCGATATTGACATCAAGTATTATTGTATATGTCCGAATGGTCTTGAGCATTTGTGATGACTGCTTTCAATTACTTTTAACAACCAAGCATACGATATGGTTATTGTATTCATCTGCTTGATTCGGAATCATCGTTTCCATTATTATGGACTCTGCCTGCATTTCGAGAAGGCGAATCCTTCAGTACATGACTGTTCAAAATGATTTAATTAATTTATTTTTTACCGGTCCTAATCCCTTTTTGGAAAGAATTAACTGACAATCTACTGTCAAAAAGTTTAGCTCAGACGAGTACTTCTAATATATTGGATGATTTGTATTTAGCAGCATACCAGAACGTGACATGCTATATCATGTCAAATTAGTTTATTTTTTAACGACACTTTTAACACATTCTTTACTATAAAACGCCCAGAAAATGAATGTAAAGCTCCTTACACAAGGACACAATGACGCAGCTGACCCTGGTATTCAACCCGAGGACCTTGGATTGTGAGTACGACACTATGCCAAATTAGATTCCATTGCTCAACTCATGATGTGGTCATAGAAACAATATCCCCTGGCGGCGTCAAACGGCAGCCGTCTCAATTTAGTATGGGCAGGATTCGAACTCGTATCCTTCAATTGAAAAGCTATACATGCTAGCCATTCGTCACTGCAGCTCCATATTTATGTATAATCCCGCACGTAACTAGGACGTTTATTTTTCAATG
The DNA here is from genome assembly GCA_016617855.1 of Megalonaias nervosa. NCBI lineage: Eukaryota > Metazoa > Mollusca > Bivalvia > Unionida > Unionidae > Megalonaias > Megalonaias nervosa. The sequence goes on along the minus strand of JAECUM010001656.1, from coordinate 10,013 downwards.
TCTTTCTCATTCTAGGCACAATATCTGAGGCAATTTATGTAAGAAGAGACTGACTCCAGTGGCTCAAGTGGTTACAGCGTCCGCCTCAGATGCGGGAGGTCTAGTCATACCAAAGACTTATAAAATGGTACTAACCGCTGCATCGCTTGGCGCTCAGCATTAAGAGGTTAGTGCTAGGACTGGTCGGCCTGGTGTCAGGACAATGTGATCAGTATGGACAAGACACTATGATTAAAATCAGCTTTCCGCTGTTATATATGAAGATCTGACAGCGACCGCTTATGGGTCATGTTCTGATAGCCTATGTTATTACCTTATTTTATTAACCAATCAGAAGAATTTTTATATCTTCGCGCTTGGAGACTGAGCACTGTGGATGAAGAGCATGAATGTGTACTGAACGATTTTATTCACTTTCAGATTTTTGGAAGCTGCATTTCCATTGGCTAATTCAAAGGTCACAAGAACATGACCCTTAAGCGGTCGTCGTCAGATCTTCACGTAGGACAGCGGAGATCTGATTTTAATCAGATTGTGCAACATGTCTGCTGCATGATGTCCCAGTGCTAGACATCACTATAACCTGCCATACTAGACTTCTTCATCTTCTTCTTGTAGGTTTTAACGCCATTTTTCAGCAAAAGATAGGATATACATGGCTGCCAGTATCAGTGGTGGAGGAAGAACCCGGAAAAACCCCGGAAAGAACCACCGACCCACGAGAGGCCACTGGCAAGCTTTCTCACGTACCCACACTGGCCGAGCCCGAGACTCGAACCCACACAGACAGAGGTGAGTCGGCAGTGATCCGTAACGGTGAGCGCTTTAGAGCACTCGGCCATTCGGAACCCCCACTAGACTGGTAACAATATGATTAAAATTGTTAAAGCTGCTTTAAAGTATTTTTAAAAAAAAAAAACACTAGCACATGCACTGTAAGTAACACTGAAAGCGACGAAAATTGAGATTTGTTTGGAAATACTAGCAGTATGTTTCAAAAAGGAGCCCATCTGACTCTAAAAGTATCCAATATTTTAAAGCAAACATTTGCAGCGCTAAACAAGGTTAGATGTCCCTGGCAAGACATCATATTTAGTGACACATTTACGAGTAATTTGTCTAACCGAAAGTGAGATCGCACTGTATAAAGCAGGGGTCTCAAACACGCGGCCCGCCAAGCCGTATCATGTGGCCCACAAAATGACTGGCGTCACAAGGTGTCATGAGAGAAAACTAAGGTGGTGCGGCCCTTGGGCCATAGAAAATGCCCTCATGCGGCCCTCAGGGTGGTTTGAGTTTGAGACCCCTGGTATAAAGAAATAAATCAGCGCTATGTGGGATTTTGAAAAGTGAAAGCGCTGATCATGTTTAATCAGAAATAAAATTGAAGTCCAGTATTCAGAAAACTTTGCACCAAGTTTAAAACGCTGGCAGTTCAGGGTTTAAAACTGAAGGTTCTGGCAGCAGAGAGCTACAAAAGTGGCACTGTGTATGTAGGTATACAAACAATGACAAAGATCACAAATATTATGGGTTATACAAATAGTTCATATTATACAAGTCTTCTCAAACGTGGCCAATTTACAATTTTCAATTTGATAAATCAGTTTTTAGTAAATAAAGAGGGACTTTCCAAATAAATGTAAAGAATGTGAGACAATAAATTAACTATAAACAATCCCAAGTACAGAATTCACGAAAAACACTATGCGTCTTGCAATATGAACATGTCAAGTGCTTTGCACCTAGGATAACGTCCTGGCGAAAAACGTCTCCTTGTTAATGTAATCTCAATAATTTGGGCGTAGTTCAATTAAAGCTGTAACAATATCCATATATATCGGTACATTCGCTCAGCTATGCCAACCATTAAAGGACAAACAGAAACCAAACGTGCATTTTGTTTCGTATCAAGCATGTCGATTTTTTTGCACTTTAGAACAATGTGATGGTCAAACTATAGTACATATAACAATATAAAGCGAGTTACCGTGCATTTGGAGCTTTTCTCTATAAATACGCATAGATAAAGTGTCTTTAATTTCCTCTCTTACATGGAAATTTGATTCCTGAATGCCTGTCTTGCAACAAGATGATACGTCAGTATTAATTTATGACATTTTTACTTTAGGTCAATGTCGTTTTCATTCCTTTCTGTCTGGACCGCTTCGGTTAACTAGTGGTAAGAGCGTCTGCCTAAGATGCGGGAGGTCCAGGGTTCGAACCCCGGCCGAGTCATACCAAAGACTTATAAAATGGTACTAACCGCTGCCTCGCTTGGCGCTCAGCATTAAGAGGTTAGTGTTAGGACTGGTCGGTCTGGTGTCAGGATAATGTGACTAGGTGAGACATGATGCTACATGTCTGCGGCATGATGCCGTAGTGCTAGTCATCACTATAAACTTCCACACTGCAGACATCGTAGCGATGACTGAAACGTTTTTAGAGCTACGTTAAAAATCCAAATCACACACACACACACACACACACACACACTCCTTCCTGTCAGTTCCTTAGGCTTTTATTCCAAGCCAATATACTATATTACATTCTTCGACCAAGTCACGTTCACAAATGTGTATAATCTGGCCTTTACTGAGTGCCGATTACACATCCAATCTTGTTATAATTAGAACGTCACCGTCCTTCATGAAGATCTAATTTTGTGTTGACCTTGTAGTTGACCAATCAGATCAGAACTTTCAAAAAGATCTGAAAGTGACACAAGTCCTTCGGAACATATCGTTACTAACAATAACTCTCCCGAACAAGAATTTCAAAGGTCACCAACACATGAACTTTTATCAGTGTCTGTCAGATCTCCACGTAGGACTGTGGAGATCTGATTTTAATCAAAGGAGCTCGTATCATTGCTTACAATTTACCTGTCGTACATGTACTTTATTGTATAGTACATATACGACAGGTAAATTGTAAGCAACGATTCGAGCCCCTGTGATTTTAATCAGATTGATTACGCTTCATACGAGAGCCGGGTAAATCAAGCTGACATGCAAATAGAACAAACTGTATATAATTAATCGTGTTGATTAAAAGTCGTTATTAAGATAATTTCTCATTAACACGTTTACCTTTCTAATTTAATTTCAAAAAAAGGCTTAAACATATTGTTGTGACACCAAATTTTTCCGGCGCAGAAGAAAACTACTTCTGCGTGTCGTCTCAACAGGTTAAGGATATACGTGACAAGTATATCACGGGCATATCGCAATATGATCAGAGGAACAAAAGCAGACACTCGACTTTTTGATTATAATCCATGAAGAACAACAATAAAATCTACATTGCGTAATTACGTAAATACTGTGTTGGCGACATTCTGGGTCAAAACAAATCAGAAGTCATTCTCTTCCAATTAAAGCGGTGATACAATAGTGGACCATGAGGTTAGCATTTCAGTTCTTTAAACTTTAACATAATTACATCCTCGTTTTGCCTCTTTTATGGCATAGTAAAAGTTTATAAAATAAAATCCATATCGTATTTCTAACCTTCAATGCAGGTTCGAACCCTGCCAAGACCAGGCCAGGTTGTCTGCCCATGGTTCGCACCATGCCCTAAGCAAGGTACTTTACTCCCATTGCATTGGCATTAAGAAAAAAAGTCTTTGATGTGATGCTGTATCATTAAACACTAATCAGTCAATCAAATAATAAGCTGAAGAAGACAAAATCAGGGATAAAGGTTAAGAGGCAGTACATGGAACCACAGATAAGGTCCAGGTACAGCTTCAACCCTCGAGCTAAGTTGTTAATACTTTCCCTATGTAGCTATATTATCTCCTTCTGTTTTAGAACTATGGGAATAATATAACACAGTAATTGGCCCTTTTGCGCCAACATTCCATCCCTAATCGCTCCTAATCTTGGGATGAAATCCAAACAAGTCTCCATCTGCAGGTATCAAACGTTAGCTTCTCACGAATGAACCCGATTCCACAGTGATATAAACCAGAAATACAAACACTCTTTAATCGTACGAAATAGGCAATACATTCATGGAAAACAAAAACACATGCCCCGGTCCGGCTGAAATTTGCTCATGTTGACTTAATCTTGGAAGTGCGTGAATGCACCTTGAGATCCAAATAGTCAAATAAATCGTAAACAAGGATTTGATTTCTAGGGCACCACTATCGTTCAAAGATAAACCATAGAAGCCCTGGGATGGAAAAATACCTGGCCAAGTCAAGTTAAACATTTTCCTGAGAGAATTAATTTTTTTTTTTTTTCTTTTTTTCCGAAGAATTTTTGATAACATCTAAATTCAGGTTAATTTACATCAACGGCTGTAACTTTAAAAATCGCTCATCTGGCCCTCGACCTTGTCCATGCCTGGCACACGGTTTGATGATGCCAACAAAGATAAAAAAGAAAACAAAAAGAAAAATCAATATAATGCGATTTCCTTAAAATATGCCATATGTTTTTTTATCTTGTTGCTTTACTCAATCCCATGTTGGGATTTTAGGTTTGGGGCAAGCTCAAATTTTCCGAAGGCAAATTCAGTTTTCCAGTAAATTTGCCCTGGACATATCGACTTTTCTAAAAGTTGCAAATCCTTGACTACGCATTTCCAAATGTTGAAACCTACTTCAGAATTATTTGCGCCAGAGTCAATCCACAAGGAACAATCGCACTGCATTAAGTCTATCCTTCCACAATGTTTCGAAAGTGTATTTCGAGGGGGCCAATCTACACCGTAGTGACGCTAGTGTGATATAGGCAGTTTACGACATGTCACTGCAAATATGGTGATATAAACAGTTTACGACATTTCACCGTAATTACGGTGATATATATATATATATATATATATATATATATATATATATATATATATATAGATTGTACGCTAAAGATGAGTGGATGGATTTGATTTCAGAACCCATCGCAAGGTCTCTAACATCACTTACCGTTTAAATCAATTCTATAGAACAATGATTTCCGACAAAATGAATAGAAGACAGTTAATACAAATAGTAAATTGATAGGCCGCTCATTCCACGAAGTGCAAGGTTCATCTTTCATTCAATTAAGTTCCGAGACAGAATTAGATTCGTTCAACCCCTGGACCTTCCTAATCAAGCTTTCATTTTACACGTCTTCTCAGATATCCAAATAAAAACCTCAATCATACATGCAGCCCTACACATTGCAAGTGTCTACTTCCAGAACCCGCTTTCTAGTATTTCGGTTTGATACACACACACACACACACACACACACACACAAAGAAACAGTCCAATTTTCTCCAGCGGAAACAAATGTTAACGTTTTAACAAGAAAAAAAAAATAACAAAAAAACAAAACTATATATTCTCCAATATTGAAACAAAACATACTTTAATGCGATTCCGCACGTTCGTCCGATCACTTAGTACAATCCCCCTCATGCATATGCAGGAGATCATACTACAAATAAACACACAGCCAGCACCTTGATTATATTAGCTCATTTACCAAGTGGGCAACAGGTGACAGAATGGCCTAAGGCGCTCGCCTTTACTGATCACCGACGTCTCGCCTTTATATGCGTGGGTTCAAGGCTCGGGCTTGGTAAGTGAGAAAGTTGACTAGTAACTTCCCATGGATCGGTGGTTTTTCCCGGGATTTTTCGGGCTTCTTCCTCTATCAGATATACTAGTCGCCATGTAGGCTTATGATGTGGTGAAAAATGGCGTTACCCTCCCCTCACCACAAAAAATATACCAGGTGTAATCAAACTCGGTTTAAAAATACAGCCTCTTGAGTGGCATGAAGCTGAGCCAATTAGAGCCAAGATAATTTCATTAACATATGTAAATCTCGTTAATAAGAAAACTTATGAGACATCTTGTTATAAGCCCATTTATCAAGTTTGCGCAGGATCCGATTAGAAATATTCTTTAACGTTAGCTAGTAATAAAATGCATCTGAAATCCTGATAACAGATGTTAACATTCAACGTATATTCAAAATCGTACTGGAAATATGTCCTGAAGAAAGTAACAAGCACAGATATCTCAGATGGATGACCAGTCATTAACAAACGTTAATCTCACATAAACAATCTCTTCCGAGATCTTGATCACATATATGGTCTCAAACTCAATCTTACGTAAGACCACACCGTAAATATGCGTAGATCTCTCTCACAACTGAATTTATTCAGGTTCTTGATGTTGTTGTTGTAGGATTTAACGCCATTTTTCAGCACAAGACAGGCTGAAATGGCGGCCAGTATCAATGGTGGAGGAAGAACCCGCGAAAACCCCCGGAAAGAACCACCGACCCACGAGAAGCTACTGGCAAGCTTTCTCACATACCCACACTGGCCGAACCCGAGACTCGAACCCATGCAGACAGAGGTGAGATGGCAATGATCCGCAACGGTGAGCGCTTTAGACCACTCGGCCACTCGGGGCCCCTCAGGCTCTTGATGCCATTAACCCTACGTTTCAAGCTGAATTCAAATCAAATAAACGAAAAGTTCGGCCGTAAGAGTGGTAACAAGTTCAGATAATCAGAAGCAAGTTCACCTCATTAATATTCGTCGAGTCCCGCTCTCATTATCAAATTCATCAAGGTCTACTAGTTTCTGCCTGTTCGTCGAGTTGACAGCGGAGTGTTCTGCCACTTTCACCTTGAATGATGCACCATTCCCCGGGGGTGGTTACACCTCCAAATGCCGTCAGTTGACTTGACAGATATAAACCAATAAACTGTAGTGAAAACGTAGAGCGGTTTGTATACAAGTCAACATACGTCTATTTCCAAACTATAAGACAGACAGACAGACATAATAGAAGAAGGCACGAGTCTCAGGACTGATGATAATACTTAAACTTCAATCCACACACCATAAAAAAGAAAATGAAACTGCAATGACAATCTAACAGCGTGAATCTATCTTCTAGGGCTTGGGAGGTGGGGTTTTTTCCCCAACACCATGGGCAACAAGGACCAAAAATGTCAAGGTCGTCTGCCATGTATATATTTATACAACTGCCTTTTTGTACGAGCTAGGGCCACAAAAAAATTACCCGCGGGCCTGTAGTTGAACCACTCTGTTTTAGAGCAAATCAAAACTAACTCATGAACAGAGTTTTATCGAGATAAAATGGGGTGTACCCCAGTACTGGATTACCCAATAGGCAGAGTAGGCACCGGCCTATGGGCCCCACGCCTTTTAGGGGCTCCGCGACAATGTATCAAAATAATATTGAATTGATTTGACCTTGACGTATTAGGAGATAATTTGCGAGGGGGGCCCCGAGATTTCGACTGCCTAGGGGCCTCCACAGGGTTTAATCCGGCACTGGTGCACCCCAACGTGTAAGTAAAAATGCGTTTGCAATAAAGAAATGACATTAAATTATTTCCAGCTGTGTAGCCACCGACACTTTTGTTGTATTAGCCACAATTATGTCAAGTAAAGAAATACTGTCATTTTAGCTATAATGTGCAAAGGGGGGGGGGGGCTGTGGTGACAGATGTAATTGTATGTTTGTGCTTTCTTTGCGTCAGAGCTGCTTTATTTGAACTAAAGTTTTATGGATTGTGTTTAACCTTTATTTAAATTTAAGTTTCAACATTTTCGAACACACATACTTTCCCGTCATCCAGCATCCTTGTGTTTTAAAATGTATTAATGGAACAGATTACTGTGGAAGGGCTGGGTGGTGGGATTCGGTTGGTAATGCACTACATGTCTATTTATGCAGTGCATGCAATTTTTGGAGCTTAACAGTTTTGAGATTTACATCAATCTCGTTCAGAAAAAAAACATTTTGCTGGCTATGATGTCATAGTCACGACTGGAAATCTGGATAGGTCAATTATTAATATTAGTACTACACGAAATACTTGCTCAGAAAACTTAAGTCATGAGAATTTTCAAAGACGTGCTAATGGTGTCTAAAGCTCATTCAACTGCCGTTGATACTGCTTGCTGTTAAACTACGTGTGTGTGTGCGTGTGTATTTTTAACGTAGCTTTAATAATTTTTCAGTCATATCACTACGATGTCTGCAGCGTGGCAGTTTATAGTGATGTCTAGCATTGGGGCATCATGCCGCAGACATGAAGCAAGATGTCCCACCCAGTCATATTATCCTGACACCAGGCCGACCAGTCCTTACACTAACAACTTAATGCTGAGCGCCTATATAAGTCTTTGGTATGACTCGGCCCGGTTTCGAACCCACGACCTCCCGCATCCGAAGCGGACGCCCTAACCATTAGGCCACCGGAGCGGTGTTAAAATACGTAGTTTGTCTTTATGGAACTATGGCTACCAATGCATCATTCGCACCAAATTGAATTTTTTGGCACCAAAGTAATACTGAATTTCCTACTTAAAGGTAACCAAAGTCAAATTACATGAATCGATTGCACAATTTCATAGGTGCGACAATTTTACCTACCACATATATTCGCTTAAAAGTCCAGTCAAAACTGCAAACAACAAAGATCATGATATGCCTTAACATAATGTGCCTGCACAGCAGGGACTATGTTGTTTGTTCCAAGGACTACACATAACCAGATCTGCCAGCCCATTATGCGAATATTATTATTCCTTTTTATATTGTACATATACTTGTTAATTCTTGCCAGCAAAGATTATGACCAAGCACTCTTCTCCAAAAATTGCATTGTATAAATAGGTATCGATTTTATTACCAACCTAATTCCACCCACCCCACCCCGTTATCTGTTCCATTAATGCACTCTAAAATACATGTATGCTCAATGACATGAACATTGGTTTATTATAAAATGTTGAAATTTAATGTAAAATAAAGATAAAACACAACAGATCGAACACTCATTCAAATAAAGCATCTCTGACACAAGCACACGCAAAATGAACACCATACGATTTCGCAATCTCTCACCGTACCAGCACCCCCCCACCCCCCCACCCCCACCCCAACCTAAACAAAACATAATGGCTGGAAATGACAGTACTGTATAATGACACTTTAAACAAAAATACTCTATACTTCACTGACATTGTTGTGACTCATACGACGAAAATGTCGGTAGCTACACAGCTGGAAATTACTGATTTAATGTGATTTCTTTATTCTCAATGCATTTTTGTGTTATTTCCGCCATCTTGAATCTCTCCACTGGTATCAACTATGCAACGGTGCGTGTTTGACCTCGCGTGCGGTGCATCATGGGAGGCCAGGGTACCGGGCTAATGGGTCAGTACGGAATCCTTCCTTCCACTGCTTAACTTTCCGAGTCAATTACGAATGGACTGGCGCTCAACCGGCCGAAAAGAATTTCCAGAAATCCAACATATGATTTTTTTTATATATAAAAAACTGCTGAATATTTAACCGATCTCTGATATTCTTAAGCGTTAACAAAATGTTCAAGATGGTTGCCATGATCGCCATACTAGATGTCAGACCGGCACGATGTTCATTTAGGACCAACTAGACGCCATAAGAAGTCTTCTGGTGAAAATCTCCATGTCAATATGACTTCCCGTTTAAAAGGTGTCGCAATAAGATTTTCAATATAGCTGCAATGGCGGCAATACTGGAGGTCAGATCGGCACCATTTTCGTCAAGCACACCAAACACCATAAAAGTTTATGGGTGAAAATTCCAGATCGAAATTACCATGTATGAGACGTAGCGATAACGCAATGTTAAAGATGGCTGCCATGGCGGCTATATCTGATGTCAGATCGGCACCATTTTTATTTAGGATTAAGTATACACCATAAGAGGTCTTTCAGAGAAATCCCATGTTGATATAATCATCTGTTCCGAAAGAATAGCGATAACAAAATTTTCCAAATGGCCTCTGTGGCCGCCACATTGAACTTCAGTAACCAAAAAGTGCGTACCATTTTCGTTTCGGATTAACTAGGCCTTGCGATGAAGCTGCAATGCAATCCTCAATGTAGTTGATGAGGAGCAGCAATGACAAACGAGTGGACATTCGACTTAAACCATACAACATTATCATACAAGTTTAAAACAAACA
>JAECUM010001655.1:0-50223 GCA_016617855.1 Megalonaias nervosa | reverse complement strand
CATTGACTTCCAAATCGAGCAGTGAGTTAGTGCGAGCCCTCAAACTGGTGTTAAAACAAAGTGGTCGTCACCCTCTTCGATGGCAAACGGACAAAGGCACCGAATTTCTAAACCAAGCTTTCCAAAAAGAATTGAAGAAACGTGACATTCATTTTTCACCACCGAGAATCCCGAAACCAAAGCCAGCATCGTGGAACGTTTTCAACGTACCTTGAAAGAACGCATGTGGAAATATTTTACGCATCAACACACTCTCAAATACATTGACGTCTTGCCACACCCCGTTCAATCGTACAACCAATCTTACCATCGGAGCATTGGACGTGCCCCCCAAGAAGTGACTCCCGACAACGAAGTGACCGTCTTCGAGCGCCTGTTTGGACCGTCCACGACAGTGCCTGTCCCCAAGAAAGGTGGAGTGTTGGCCACGGAGATTGGGTACGCATTGGCAAAACCAAACGCACTTTCGACAAAGGTTACTTACCCAATTGGACCACCGAATTGTTTCGTGTCACTGAACGTGTGCGTGGTCGTTATCCTCCCGTCTATAAATTAGAGGACATGAACGGGGAAGTGTTAAAAGGAACGTTTTACTTACCCGAGTTACAACGTGTGACCAAAAAAGAAGACGACGTGTATGAGATCGAAAGCATTCTCGATCGAAGAACTCGTAAAGTAGGAAAGAAACGTGTCAAAGAAGTCAAAGTACGTTGGAAAGGATATCCTCCCAGTTTTGACTTTTGGATCGACGCTTCGCAACTCATCGACTATAAAAAGAAGTGACCATCATGCCCTTCAACACAGTCTCAGCTACTGCAGTGACCACTCCTTCCCCCAGTTCTTCTCTGCAAGATCTACAAAACAACCCTTGTGGGTGTGGTGTGGAGAACGTGTGCCTAAAACTCAAATCGTCTTTTTCTGCCAAATCTTTGTGGTGTATTGTGTCATCGGTGCTGCCATTGCCAATTTGAGTTTGCAACAAGGAGATAAACAATTGTGGACTATTTTACTCAGCAGTTGCATTGGTTACCTTCTTCCCAATCCGTCTCTGAAATATTCCTCTAACGGAAACAACAACAACGGGAGTCTTGTGTCCAACGTCAGTTCCAACAGTCACCCTAACCATCCTCTTTTAGACACTCCTCTAACTTCCAGTGACTCCTCGGATACTAGAACTGTGGAATTATGAACAACCAATCTTACTTAACGTTACCCAGTGACAGTTCCATGGAGGTGTTTCCCAATAACACTTTGTGCTGTTTCTCGGCCAAATTACCTCAGGCCATCCGATTGGATCACGAAGCCCATTGGGAAGTGGCTTTGGCAGAAATGATTCACCCTACACAAATCAAAAACATCGTCGAAAATCAAAACACTTTGACGATAGAAGTTTGGGACGATCAAGTGCAACAAGTCATGGATGAACGCGCTAGTACTGGTGGTGTAGCTGACTTTATCAAAACACCAAGCCCCATAACTAACCGAACCACTTATCTGTTGAAAATTCCTGCAGGTTATTATTTTAGTGGTCAACATTTGGTGAACACCATAGCTGAGAGGTTCAATTTCATGTTTAGTAAAGCTTTGGAGAGAGCCAAAAAAAGTGTCACCATCGAGTACCACAAAATATCTCGTCGCCAACTGATGAAATTTTCTGAGGACAAAGTATTGGCCATTACATTTTGTCCTGAATTGTATGACATTTTGGGTGGAGACCCTAAGTTAATCAAGATTGCAAAAGAAATACCAGCTGTGACTAGTAACGTGGATTTTGTGAAATATTTTCGATTCCCTGTAGAAATGAACCAAGGACTGAATTTGATTTTTGTGTACTCCGATGTGGTGGAGTACAACGTAGTGGGACACACCTCCGTACTGTTACTGCGTGTCATTCCTTTCAAAGTGGATTCTGCCACGAAGGCTGACGAGGAAGGTGGAAACACCTATCACGTTCACCGTGAATTTGTAAATCCTCACCATTTGTCCGTCAGTAAGCCGTATTTCGACACTGTCAACATTACTATAAAAGGAGATCTGGGACAAAATATTCCATTCACCAAAGGGAAAGTCACAGTGAAACTCCATTTTCGAAAACGATTACTCTAACTTTTGTCAGTCATGTATCCTGTGTACCAAGGAGTTGCTCGACAGCGAGGACATGGTTTAGGTGATATGCTCAAATCGGCCTTTCGTACAGTGGTTCCCATTTTGAAACCGATGGTGACACGAGGATTGCACGCCTTAAAAGATGCCGCGTTGACGCAAGGTAAAGAATTTTTCCAAAATGTCATCATTGACAAACAAAGCCCCAAAGAAGCTTTCTTGAGAGCAGGCAAAAATGTTTTGCTTCAAACGGGCAAAGACCTTTTGGGTCGGCGAGAAACTCCTATAAATGCCCTGGGCAATGCTGAGTTAGGCATTCCTGCTTCCCTGACGCCACAGCAAGGACAAGGCAGAAAAAGACGACGAAAATACCCCTTCAGAGGACTTCACGCCCCTAGAGCTAGAAAGACTAAGAAAAGAAAAACCGTCCGAGAGTTAGACGTTTTGATTATTAAAAAAGGAAAATGATGCACCGAGAGTCTTGTGCTTGTTCCAAGTCGGAACTGGATCTGTTTGCCATACCACCCACCATGATGACGATGCAAGAATCCCAATGGGTGGAATTTCATCCCGTCTCCTCTTTGGTGGATTCCGCTCCCATCGAGTTTGAAATCAAAGGACAGCCCGAAGATTGCATCGATCTGAATAATAGTTACTTGTATCTAAAGCTGAAAGTGATCAAAACCGACAACACCAATCCGGGAGCCGATGCCGCAGTAGCTCCCGTCAACAATTTCATGCATTCCTTGTTCAGCGAAGTGGATTTGTACTGGAATAACAAACTGATCAGCAGTAGCACGGATACTTACCCTTACCGAGCGTACCTAGAAAATCTCTTGACGTACGGAAAAGAGGTCAAGAACACTCATCTGGATGCTTGCGTGGTATGGAAACCTGACACCGCAGGTGACAACACGTTTAACGACAGAGCCCTGACAGCCGATGACGATCCTCACAATGTGGGTTTTAACGATCGTCGAAGGAAAATCCTGCAAGCTCGTAGTTTAGAACCGATGGATCGTTTGCATTTGGATATGTGGTTGCAAGACAAGTATTTGCTGAACGGAGTGGATATTCGCCTGAGACTCAATCGCAGTAGTGTCGCTTTCCATTTGATGGCTCAAGCCAACGAGTACAAAACCATCATCCAAGAAGCCAGACTTTACGTGCGACGTGCAGAAGTCTTACCTAAAGCGGGAAACGACATCAGTCAAACATTGAGCAGATCGACCGCCAAATATCCGATACGACGTGTCGAAGTGAAAACATTCACCATTGCTGCTGGACTCCGATCCAAGATCGAAGATCATCTGTTCCAAGGACAGTTACCAAAACGTTTAATCGTTGGTATTGTCAGTAATGCAGCCTTCAACGGAGCCCACGATCAAAATCCTTTCCAGTTTAAGCACTACACAGTGTCCAAAATTGAAGTCAGTCGCGATGGCAAGACTTTGTGTACCAGACCCTTCGAACCTAACTTTGCCCAGAAGAATTACTTGAGATCGTACTTGTCCCTGTACGAAGCTACGGGGCAACTAGGAACTAACACCAGTCACGGTATTTCTTACGAAGATTATGTCGGAGGTTACACTTTGTGGGCCTTTGATTTCACTCCAGACCAAGGCAGTGACGAGGGACATTTCCACCCTATAAAATCTGGTCAACTGCGTGTGGAACTTCAGTTTGCAGAAGCTCTCACCGAGACGGTCAACGTCATCTTGTATGCTGAATTCGATAATACCATAGAAATCAACAGTTTGAGAGAAGTCATTCTAGACTATTAGACACAATGGAAGACCCCTATCCCTCTTTAAACAATGGAGAATCTTTGGACATGGAATGGGAGGATAGCGTGAAAACAGAACCCCCAGACGAAGTCAAAGAGGACGAGGTAGTCGTCAAGTCCAGATGGCCAGAACAAGAACAACATTTAGTGTCCTGTTTTGCTAAACACCTAGTGAATACCATTACGGAATTGTCCAAGAAATATTGTTACGGATGTCAAAACGATCATCCCAGTCAAATTCAACACGATAAATGTATGATGATGAGTCAAGAAGAAAAATTGGACGAGTATCTGGATGACGCTTGGAGTCTCATCTCAGAAGAAACCGTGTTGCATGAGTGGTATAAAGGCTTGCGTGATCATTCCTGTCCTCCACTGACTACTCTAGAGATCTATCGCATGGAAGCTCTCTTAGCCCAGAGTGTGGAGACAAGGCGAAGAAACGGATACTTGACAGATCGTTTCAAACAAAAAGTCAGAATTGAATTGATGACTTATCATTACCTGTGAAAAAAAACAAAAACAACACAACAGAACATGGATACCTGGGAACTTTATTACCTTTTGAACAATAGTTCGTATACTGCTTCTTTGAATCCTGTCGTGTGCGCTAAAGATGAACTACCTCATCGCAAACCTCAAGACCATCAAGCTTATGTCATCAACACGGATGAAAGTCATCTTCCAGGAACTCACTGGGTTGCCGTCTACTTCCCTCAAGAGAATTGTGTGGAATATTTTGATTCGTATGGATTACCCCCTTTGGAAGACGATATCATTGACTTTATGAGAAGAAATGCCCAGACGACACGATTCAATAATGTGAAATTACAAGGCACAGATTCCATGGTGTGTGGACAATATTGTGTATATTTTCTTCATCAACGCAGTCTTGGATATCCTTTAGAATATTTAGTGACTTATTTTGATCGTCACTCTTCTAGAAACGATGAGAAAATAGATCGATGGTTTTGTGACCATTATAGTTATCTTTTGTCTTTAGCTAGAAAACGTAGTGTACATCAATGGCCTCATGACTTCCATCAATGGAAATCTCACATGATTTCACAACGTTGTCAACCTTGTCAAAAATAATTTGTTTGATGTTACTTGTTACTTGTGAGTTATGACTTGTTACTTGTTACTTGAATAAAAAATGTTGTGTTTTGGAAAAAAATGTGTTTGTCGTTTGTTTTCAAAAAAAAAAACACTGTGAATATATGCTCTTTGACTTCTTTCTATCCCTCATCATGACATTCGCTATCATAGCGTTCCGACACTAAAACCAAGTAGGGATGTTTTCTATCGCGTCCGCGTTTGAACCATATAAAGCGGGTGGGTCTCCAGTCTGACCATTCACTGTTGACTCGTCAACCTAAGAAGATGCCTTCCAGACTAGCCCAGCTGAACGAAGCTTATGTCAATTTGCATCGTGTCAGGCTAAACCTGATACCGAAGCCTGAAGAAATAGAGAATGTTAGAATGCTCTCCACAGTCCAAGGTCTGATAGAAGAGATGTTTAGAGAGGAAATTAAAAAAGAACAAGAAGAATGGACTGAGAAATACAGACTTCAGAAGAAGCAGAGAGAAGAACAACAACAACAGCAGCAGCAGCAGCAGCAGCAGCAGCAAGAAACAGACAGAGGTTTTGTGGACTGTCGAGTAGACACCAAAGAATTCTCTTTCTCTTTTCGCAGAAGCAGACCGTATCCAATAGGAAAGCCTACTGCCAGACGGGGACGCAATCTTAGACAGTAAAAAAAGATTGCCATTACTTCCGTGAACACAAAAAAAACAGCCCTTTCAGGGCTACCCAATACTCTCGAAAAGACATACTCATTCAATTTGCCAAAATTTGTCATTAGAAAATAGAAGTGTGTCTATAAGCACTTCGTTTCTTTTGTCAGTAAAACAAAATATTCGTGTGTTTGTATGTTTACACAAAAATAGAAGTGTGCCTATAAGCACTTCGTTTCTCTGTCTTGTCCAATTGTGTCTGTCTGTGTTTGTAAGTAAAAAGTAAACGTGAGTGCTTCTTTTAAGTCCGCGTGTGATGGTAAATTTGAGTGCTAGGGAATGTTTACTTTCACGTCCGTGCTTCAAGTAAATAAATTGGTGCGATCGTCAGTCTGGCTATCCATCGTTGACTCGTCAACATTGAAAATGAGTAACAGAATTGCAAAATTACTGGAACTTCAGATGCACCTGGAGTATGCCAGACGTCTGCTAGACGAACTGGCTATGGAGGCTGAAGCGGAGGAAGCAAGGATAGAAGAAGAAGAGAAGAAGAGAAAGAAAGAAGAGGAGAAGGAAATGAAGAGAGGGATACTACCTCACCTCATGCTGAGACCTCAGTGTGAGGTCAAACCTGAGGTGAGGACGCCTACACAACCACTGCCAACACCGCAGCCACTACCAGTACCACAACGACCGAGAGCTGCTGTCCCTCAAATTGAAAATTGGGAGGAGGAATTGGAAAGGCAGAGGCAAGAGTGGGAGCCTCGACGTCCGCATCCCAGGGTGATAAATAGAAGAAGAAGGGAACAAGTATTCACTATCCCTCAAACTGAGGAGTGGGATAGTGAAGCCAATCAACCTCCCTCTGCGCTCCCAACCACACGCATCAATTGGGAGCAGGACTGGAGCCGGCGATGCGTGTGTGGTGCCTGCCCTGGGAGATGTCACCATTAGCCAGGTGCATCTGAAGTTTAAAAAAACAGCCCTTCTCAGGGCTAACCAGATCTCTAGAAAAGAGAACTTATTCAATTTGCCAATTCGTGTGAATGTAGTGTAGTGTGACTATAAACACTCACTCTTTACTGATATGTGTGTGTGTGTTTGTGTGTGTGTGTGTGTGTGTGTGTTTGCATGCGCGTTCGTTGGTGTGAATAGTATATGGGTGTGTGTTTTTCTTCTCTTCCTTCGTTGGTGTGATAGTATAATGTGTGTGTTTTATGCTTGCTCGTTCGTTGGTGTGAATAGTATATGGGTGTGTGTTTTTCTTCTCTTCCTTCGTTGGTGTGATAGTATAATGTGTGTGTTTTATGCTTGCTCGTTCGTTGGTGAGGATAGTATAGTGTGTGTTTTATGCTTGCTCGTTCGTTGGTGTGGATAGTATATAATATGTTTTTTCTCATCCCGATTGTGTGGATGGTATGTTTGTGTGTTTTATGCTTGCTCGTTCGTTGGTGTGGATAGTATATAATATGTTTTTTTCTCATCCCGATTGTGTGGATGGCATGTTTGTGTGTTTTATGCTTGCTCGTTCGTTGGTGAGGATAGTATATTGTGTGTTTTATGTTTGCTCGTTCGTTGGTGAGGATAGTATAGTGTGTGTTTTATGCTTGCTCGTTCGTTGGTGTGGATAGTATATAATATGTTTTTTTCTCATCCCGATTGTGTGGATGGTATGTTTGTGTGTTTTATGCTTGCTCGTTCGTTGGTGAGGATAGTATAATGTGTGTTTTATGCTTACTCGTTCGTTGGTGAGGATAGTAAATTGTATGTGAAGTGAGTGTAAGGGATGTTTTCGTTCACGTCCGTGCTCCACGGACATAAAGCAGAGCGTTCGTCATTCGCGCCATTCAACACTGAATAGTCAGCCATGGCAAGTAACTGGGAACGAATGCTCAGATTGCAGGAGGTGGTGGACACACTAGCTATGGTAGAGGAAATGTTAGTCAGAATGCAGTTTGGGGCATATAGGCCCCATAGATTGACTATGGAGATAAATAATTTAAAGAGAGGAAAGGAGATCTTAAATGAAATGATTAGGATTGAAAAGGATGAAAAAGAAGATATAGAAGACAAAAGAAGGATGAGAGAATGGAATGAAAAGATTGAAAAGGAAGAAGAAAATGAAAAAAGGAAGAAACAGGAAAAGGAGGAGGAGAAGGAAAAACAGGAGGAGGAAAAGAATGAGAAGAAGACAAAAAGTGGAAGTCAAAAAAGTGTAGGACAGAAAATAAGAAGTTGGTGGAGGAAAAGAAGACCTTAGAAGAAGACAAAGAAGAAAACCAAAGGCCCTTTTCAGGGCCACTTCCAATGCCTCGAAAAGATCTTAATTTTCATTTGGTCTCCACCCTAAACGAATATATAAAACCCTTCCTCTACTAAAAAACACGAACGCTCTTGATTTGTGTTTGTCTATAGCCCTCTCTCAGGTAGCCTGACGTCACAGTACTTCTCTTTTTGCTACATTGTTACCAGTGTGACGTCATGCCACCTGTCGCTTATCGCTCTACAAACCCACAGTCTCCTAGTCGCCGCTCTACAAAATTTCCATTGTCGCTATACAGGCTCAGGGTGTTCTAGTCCCTCTACTCAATTTTCCATTGTCGCTATACAGGCCCAGGGTGTTCTAGTCCCTCTACTCAATTTTCCATTGTCGCTATACAGGCCCAGGGTGAGATTTTATTTCTTGTCGCTATACTGGCCCAGGGGGGGTCTGTAATGCTAATTCCCATTGTCGCTACGGTACCCCACTATACTACTTTCGTGACTCTGTGTGCTGAGGGAAAAGATGTCGGAGTTTGCGAACCCGCATTCGTTTATGAATGGTACTACGACAACACTCACTCGTAGTTTACTCGATCTTAAGGTAAAATATGTTATGATATGCTTAACATGATTAAAATTCTACCTTTGAGGAAAAGTTTGTAGACAATTCTGAAAATGGAGATACTCTATATAAGTAATCGATATATTATAGCCTATGTCTGTTGTTCATCTGTTCATTCACACATTATCTATCTATCTATCTATCTATCTATCTATCTATCTATCTATCTATCTATCTATCTATCTATCTAAACAACATACACACATACATTTAATTACCTCTTATTTAGAAATAATGAAAAGATGAAAGAAATGGTACAGGTTCTGGAAGAAGAAAAATCACATTTGCTGAGACGAATCATATAATATCATCATGACTATACGGATAATAGTAGTGTGGGGATATGGCGACAAAAATCACATTATGTCCCCCATATTACCTTTTTGGGATGATAATATGGGGACACGATTAAATATGACACTTGGGGGACAGTGGGAAGTTAGCATTAGGTCCCCATATTGCCCTTTTTAGATGGAAATGTGGGGGAAATTAAAAATTAAAATTGACATTATTAGCGGCATACTTTTTGTACTTACGTGGTCAGTCTAATATGGGGACATTGGGAACGGACAATGTTAAAAATGTCTATAGAATTAACATTGGTATGGCATAAGGAGAAATGTAATGTTAACTATGTGCATATATATACGATAATCAATGGCTTCAAAGTAAGTGTTTAAACGCTTTATTCCTTCCGAATTAAGATCATAATTGCTAGATCATTAATGCTTTGATATGTCACCGTAATTTCTAGAATAAACAGTAACCGGTTCTTTGTCTTATAAAATGTGCCATATTTAGTGCAGATGTATCTAATTTTATTACTAGAAGATATTCGAGGACTTGTCCATGACGTTTGTTCTGCGTTAATTGCGTGACAGATTATTCAAAACTTACAGCAGACCCCTGCAGACTAATTAGAAATCGACATAGAGATCAGTTATAACAACAATGATGGCAGGTAAGGTACCACCTTGTCTCAATAATTATTGACCATCTCTCTGCTTTAAGTCTCTATTCTTCTTTCCATGTAGAGGACATGGGTTCTTTATATTAATTTGACTTATAAAATATTACTATAAACAACACAATAGATAGAATGATGTACCCGGTAAAGTTGCAAATGTTTGAAAGGGTATAATTTTGATCTTTCTTTCAGAATTTTTCTACAACCGTTAGAGTTTGATTTACGAAAGATAAAAGGCTTATTTGAAGGTTCTACATCTATCTTAACAGTCATATTTGTACGAAATCTTTTCCACAGGTACATATTTATGCAAGAATGTATAGTCTGTACATAATAATGTTATGTATATTTAATTTAATTGTTTGTCTGTCTGTTAGTTTAATTTTCTTTTTATTCCATTACATGCTATTGTAATGTAACATTGTTTACTGGACTAGACCTTATCCAGAACTGAGTTCAGTTCTGTTTATCGGCTTATCGACAAAAATTCAGGAACTATAAAAAAAAAAAGCTCCACAAACTTATGTCGAATTTGCAAGAGAAAAAGAGCAGTTACTTGATAGGTGGTGCTTAGCCAAGAACGTTGATCAAGATTACGAAAATCTAAGACAACTCGTATTAATTGAAGAGTTCAAGAACTGCGTCCATAGTGACATTAAGACTTATCTTGATGAGCATAAGGTCGAAACCTTGGAAAATGCCGCTTGTACTGTTGACGAGTATTCCTTAGCTCATAAAATTTCTTTTGTAAGCAAGTCTTCCACTCAGCAGTCTTCTGGTAAAAAAGTATTTCAGTCTAATACGAGCCCTTCTAAATTTCAATCTGGCACAATGTTTAAAAATCAAGTTTATGATAAGCTTGATCAGAAATCCTTATCTCTTCCGACATGTACCTATTGCAAGAAGAAAGGACACGTTATTTCTGGTTGCTACAAATTGAAAAGTAAGCATCAGAATCAAGACAGACCTATTCCAAGTGCTCTTATTTCTAAGAGGTTAAGGTCACGGTCATGTATTGAAAGCAATACATTTGTTGGGTTTAATAAAGCCCAGTCTGATTTTATTATGGAGAATTATAAACCATTCATGTCGAAGGGTCTTATATTACTCATGGGTCATTCGGCCAAACCCATACCTATTACAATTTTAAGGGATACAGGAGCTTCTCAGAGTCTTTTATTATAAGTAATGAGAGTGTTCTTATTCAGGGAGTAGAGTGCGGCTATGTTAATGTTCCTCTCCATTCTATAAATTTGTCATAAGACTTAGTCTCAGGACCCGTGACAGTCGGATCAGTGTATTTTTACCCATTGAGGGCATTCATTTATTACTAGGCAATAACCTAACTGGAGATAAGGTTATGGTTAATCCACTTGTAACTGACAAGCCTTGTTTGGATCAAAAAGTCGATCTTATTGACAAAGATTTCCCTGATTTATACCCAGCTTGTGCAGTTACTAGAGCTGTGGCAAAGAAATCTCTTGAGAATCATGTTGATCAGGAAAGTATTCCTTTAGCTGACACATGTATTGGTCAGGCTTTTGATGAGGCCACTTTCACTCCTTGTTTGGATCAATCAAAGGGTATTGATCACAGTGATCCTCTTGTAACTACTCATTATCTTTTTTCTAATCAGGGTGATAAACCACAATCACTTGTCGTCGAACAGGAGAAAGATCCTGAGATCTCCTGTTTGTGTCAAAGGGTCATTAGTGAAACTGAAGCCACAGAAGTACTTGTTTGATATTTCATTAAAAATTGGATTCTTATGAGAAAATGGAGACCTCCCAAGGTACCTGCTAGTGACGAGTGGTCAGTGAACTATCAAACTGTAGTTCCAAAATTGTACAGACGGGAAATTCTTAGTCTGGCCCATGAAACTCCTTTGGCTGGTCATTTAGGGATTAATAAGACTTATCACAAGATCTTGAATCACTTCTATTGGCCAAAAATTAAAAGTGATGTTTGGAAATACTGCAGATCTTATCACACTTGTGAAATGGTAGGTATGGTGAAATGGTAGATACCCCTAAGGCTCATCTGCAACGTATTCCTGCATTTGACGAACCATTTAGCGGAATAATGGTAGATTGTGTCGGTCCCTTACCTAGGAACAAGTCAGGTAACCAATACTTGTTGACCATAATGTGTGCATCAACAAGATTCCCAGAGACATTTCTTTTGAGGAATATTAAAACTAAAACAATAGTAAAAGCTTTGATAAAATTTTGCTCATTCTGGCCTTCCGAAATCTGACCAATCTGATCAAGGTCAAATTTTACTTCTGGAATTTTCCAGCTTATTATGCTTGAATTTGGCATTCAGCAATTCAAGTCAAAAGTGAAATTATGGTTTGACAGAACTACAATGAAAGAACTTTTGAGTCTGGTGATAGAGTTCTGTCTCTCTTGCTCATTCTTCAAAATTGTCTTCAGATTAGGTATAACGGCCCTAAAAAAAGTTAAGAAGAAAATGAGTTAAATGATAATAATAGTACTCCGGGGAAGTAAATAAATTAAACGAGTACCGGTGTGTTGAGAGAGATAGCCAGGTTAATCATGCAATTAATTTAGTTGTACCTTTCCCACTCAGTGAGGATTTTAGCGAAGGAATGCAATCGGACACTATTGATTTTGGAGTAACAAATCTTCGGAATTCAGAAATAATGAATAATCTGGACCAGAAACTTTCACATTTGCAACAACAAGAAAAGAAGGAACTTAAACAGTTATTACTGGAATAGAACACTTATTTCCAGATGTTTCTACAAGAACAAACAAAATCTTCCGTGACGTTGAAATTGTAAATTCCAAACCTGTGAAACAACACCCATACAGGACGAACCCTCTCAAACAGGAATACTTGAAAAAGGAAATTCAGTATTTTGCTGGAAAATGATTTTATAGAACCGAGTGAAAGTGACTGGAGTTCACCATGTATACTTGTTCCGAAACCAGATCAAACTTTCCGTATGTGCACTGATTATAGAAAGGTTGACAGTGTGACTAAAACAGATTCATTGCCGTTACCAAGAATCGATAACTGCATTGATAATAATTGGAAATGCCAAGTATGTCACCAAATTTGACCTTCTTAAAGGATTTTGGCAAATTCCACTGACGAAAAGGGCAAAGGAAATTTCGGCATTAGTGACTCCAGATGGTCTTTATCAATATAAAGTGATGCCGTTTGGGATGAAAGATTTGCCACATACTTTTCAACGTTTAATGAACATGATTACCTCTGGTCTAGATAATTGTGATGCTTACATCGATGATGTCATCATCTGCAATGACACCTGGAAAGAACATTTAGCAAAAATTCGGAAATTCTTTGACAGACTCACTGATGCAAGTTTGACAATTAATTTATCGGAAAGCCAGTTTTGCCGTGCTTGTGTAACATTTCTAGGACACATCGTGGGGCATCGAAAAGTTAAACCTATAAATGCTAAGGTCAAGGCTATCTTTGAATTCCCTGTGCCTATGAGTAAAAAGCAACATATGTAATTTTTGGGTATGGCTGGATACGATCGGAAATTTTGTTCCAATTTTTCTAATATTGCTGAACCCCTGAGAAATTTATTAAGCAAGAAAACCAAGTTTCATTGGTCTGAAAAATGTCAGGAGACTTTTTTAAGTTAAACGCCATACTTAAGAGCTCACCAGTTCTTACAGCTCCAAATTTCAGTCAATCATTTATACTGTCTGTTGATGCAAGTGATGTTGGGGTTGGAGAAGTATTGATTCAAGAAGATAAAAATGGTTTCGATCATCCAGTGTTTTATTTTCTAAAAAATTAAATAAGCACCAGAGAAATTATTCAACAATCGAGAAGGAATGTTTGGCTTTGATATTGGCATTGCAATACTTTGAAGTTTACATTAGTTCAGCTCTATCTCCTATTATTGTGTTTAGTGATCACAACCCCTTTACTTTCATCTGAAAGATGAAAAACAAAAATCAGAGATTATTAAGGTAGAGTTTGTTGTCACAGGAATATAATATTGACATCCAGCACATCAGGGGAAAAGAGAATTTAATAGCAGATACACTTTCACGTGTATAGAAATATATTGTTTCATGTATACTTTGTGTCATTCATAAGATTTCATCTTATGTTTTTTTACCAGGCGTATATTTGACTTACAGGAAAAAGAAAGTTTTATTGTATAAATCTTTCTTTTTTATCGTATAAATAAATCTTTCTTTTTCTTTATGAGGGGAAGTGTTAAGTATATTTAATTTAATTGTTTGTCTGTTAGTTTTATTTTTTTTTATTTCATTACATGATGTTGTAATGTAGCATTGTTTACTGGACTTGAGCTTGTCCAGAACTGAGTTCAGTTCTGTTTGATCCGATTGACTTTTTATTTTTTTATTTCATTGATGTAAACAACTAATAATAGCTTCATTATCCTCTATGGGTATGAGTAAATTGACCAAATTATTATTCAGGTAATCATGTTGATTTGGGTCAAAGTTTTGGGGATTCCAAAGTGAATTTTATAGGGTATTATGTTTTAAATAAACAAGGCTCATTGATTATCCAAGAAGGCTATTTTCCCTTAGGTAATGGTTGTTTTTAGAAAACGCTAATTTGTGACCTAAGGTCAAACAGAGAACTATATTATCTTGTATTTGTGAAGATTTTGCCAGTCGTGCTTTAAAATCTAGCACTTGGGTTGTATTATGTTGTGTCCAGTTTGGGCTGAATTTTATTTTCTTCAAATTATTGAATTCAAGTGTTTATTTTTTCTGAAAATACAAAAGTGCTCTGACAAAATTCTTGGATAAAGACATTCATTGGAATTTATACTGAATTAGAACCTGGAATAATATTTCTGTGATTCAAAAAGAGACTGTTGACACATCACTACAACGCAGGCCATAACAGACACGTCATCGCCTTCAATTTTAAATCTCTTCGGGACTTGAACTGAGTTTTGTTCAGGACTTCTTATTAATAGGACTTGTGTCTTGAATTCTTGCATTAGTTTTGGATTTCGCAAAAAAAAATTCTTTTTTCTCATTTTTCACTTTGTACTCTAGGGAAATAAATTATTTGTTAAATTTTACAATGTTTGTTGTCTTTACTCTTTTCTATTACTTATTTTAAGAGCCTAGACTCGTAACAATAAAAATAGTAAAAGTATTTCAGGGTAGTGATAATAGACCATAGAATGCTGGAATAGGGTGACGTAATAAGAAATGTAATGACCATATAATGTCTCAACGACATGTGTATGAGTAACCCCAAAAATCATAATAAAATATTTGACCTTGCAGTTCACTCTAACTTGACATCGCTGGATGTTGCGCTATAATCTATTTATGACATGTAGTTATAGCACATTAAAATGAGATAATCGACGTTTTATCACAGGTCGACCAAACATCCAGACTCGCGGGTTATACAGATTTTACACTTCTTTACGAATTGCTCTTGTTCGCATAGAATTACAGAAAGTTCATTTCCAGGGTCAAATATCATAATTCAGCCCTACCAAATTTATATAAATATTTAACATTTTAAGGTGTTTATGTGCTTTGCCATTGTGTTTAACATGTTTTAGTTATGAACCGAGCTTGAGATTGTGTGGAAAATAATGCTTTAGTTGTTAGTAGTGAGAAGTAGTAGCAAGTTTACGGACACAAAATGGTGTAAGTGTAAGAAATGATTCAACAGACGGCATCGGATTTCGGTTGTTGTGAGAAGGAAATTATACTTACCGTAGGCATGGTGGTACGATCCAATTTGCGAGTTTTAAAGTTCAGATCACAGAAAAATAAATTTGTTGTGTGTAAAACAATAACGACGATTATTCCTTGTACTTCATTAGCACGATACACCAGAGAGAGAGAGAGAGAGAGAGAGAGAGAGAGAGCATTGTTTTGTTTAAAAGCCCACATATGGCATAGTTAGGAAATTGACTAATTTATTTTGAATGTTTGTGAAGATGGTCAGTTTTAATTTACACTAAATCACACAAATGTAATAATTTCTAATTATAGTAAATGAGTCAATCCTTAGGTAGATTCCAAGTAAGTATTAAGAACTGTTTTCCAGATCTGTTCCCTATGTAGATCATTCTATTCAGTTACCTTCAGAGAACATTTAGCCATTCAACCATGGTATCATATCATATATCAGCAAAACAGTATAGATGAATAGCGTTAATAGTGCTAATAGTAATAAAACAGAACCCAGTGCAACCCCCCCCCAAAAAAAAAAAATTAAAAAACAAAAAAAAAATTGCTGGCTTCAGGATAACGCTTTAGAAGTGTACGGTCACTAGATATTTACTCACTAAGTATGATTAAGACTGCGTCTTTGTCATTGGGGAAACATGACATGGAACACCATTGTTTATTTTTATACGACAGGACTCAGATTACTAGACGTAGCATTAATGACGTATAGGAATTTAATCTTTTTGTTTGGAGTGTTTGTACGATGCACATTTCGAATCTACTGAGGTGGTGTATGTATGTACCTTTTTTCTTTCCTATCTTTTTTTTTTATACCCCCTTGGATAGAACTTGGAGAGGGGGGTTGGTAAGCGGGTAGTAACGTATATTCAGGTTGATCTCCTTATTCATACACAACCGATAGGGTATCATGATAAAGTTTTATAATTTGGCCCCTGTCAAAGTTTCTAATCATACGCTATCATGAGATTTTTTTAGCTGTTATTTGTAAAATAGATATTGATATATTTATTAATTAGGTGTTTCGGGCTTATGTTGTTGTTATAATTAATCTATGTACACCATCGTTAGTTACTTAACAGTATCTAGATCACTCAATATCAATAGGCGTCTAAGAAGTAGTGCTGGCCATCTGTAGTTATGGACATGTTTGGTTCAAGTCTCGAGCTATGAAAACTATCTTAAATAACCTGGATGGAAACTATTTTCATTTTCATCAATCTGTTTAGAATACAATGGGTTTTTTTTTTTTTTTTTGGTTTTTTTTTTTATAAAAAAAAAACTGAACTCATAGCGAAAGGGTTCATATTTGCATAGTGAGCGTCACTGTGCAGAAAAAGAACCTTCGGATATAAAAAGGCAAGCAATGTATTTGAAGTTGGGGTGGATAAACTGTTTTTGCTTTACGTTTGTAAAGATTTGTTGAATCAAATTAATCAAATTCTTGTGTTTTAATCTATGACACGCAAACATGACCTTTTAATCACACTGAAGTATTATTACAGTCATCGTTACGCATCATGCATACTATTGACTGTTTGCACTGTTGTAGGATGTTCCTAGACACGTCTCAAATAATGACCCATGAAACAATCCTTGAACATTACTTGACTAAGACTTTTGAAATAAAAAACAGGGCTTGGCCTGATGGTCTTTAATATTCTAAACCCAAGGTTGGAGTTCAGGTTGAGATATAACTAAACTTTCATTCTAATAAAGAGAGCACAAGTTAGAGGAACCATCGTGTGATGTAAATGTAATAGCCTGATTTTCAGTAAATAACTTGAGATTTTTCTTCTTGCATTTGACATCTCAGCTGTTATAAAACTCTTGCATCTGACATCTCAGCTGTAATTATAATGCTGTACTCCGTCTCTGAACTTAGTTATTTGAAAGCTAGAAAATAAAAAACTCCGTCAATTGGAAGTAACGCAAATAACGATAACAGCCCAGGATGTATTAATATTACTTTCAAGAGGCAATTTTCACTGTAAACAAGGGGTGGGGTGGGTGGGTGGGAGAGTTTGATGTGGTGCAACACATGATTAAACTGTTCCTGATCTCATAGTTAAACATTAATGGTTACCGGTTTAATGAGTGATATCTACCTTTAGCAACATCATCATCAGCACCAATATAATGAACCAAAATATATCATTCAGAGTTCTATTAGATTTTTAATAATGGAGAGAGAGAGAGAGAGAGAGAGAGAGAGAGAGAGAAAGAGAATGAAAGACAAAGACAAAAAGAGACACAGGGATATATATATATATATATATATATATATATATATATATATATATATATATATATATATATATATATATATATATATATATATATTATTTTTCAGGTTGAGTATGGCAATTTCAATGTGTTCGAGCATTTTGAAAATATGCTGATATGTTTATCAGGCACCCTGACTATGATTATATATGCTTAACACGCATGTAGTTTCTTTGAAAGAATGTTGTTTACCTTACAATTGTTCAAGATTGGGTTGAGTATGCTTCGTACTGTGTGATATATTTAGCGCACTGTCTTTAATTAACTTCCTGGTTGGATTCTGATTCTCTGCCCATGGTTATTAACAAATAATATTTAAACGACGTTCTTCCAGTAACTCGTATTCACCAGACAGCTGGGATGGTAAAGGAGGATAGGTTAGACAAAGGAAAGTAAAGAAAATGTTCAGGTACGGGAGAAATTCATGTATTGATGATAAGATACATTTCTTGTATTGATGAAAAGACACCTTTCCATCTAAGACTTGAAAATTGCCATCAAGTCATGGTTTATTAGGAGCGACGAGTGCATGCAAATAACGGCTAATGATACGACCTTCCTGTGACTAAAACGTTACAACAGTTGACCGAGAGTGGGGGAGGAGTGTGTGCGAGACTTGAAGGCAAATTCGCTTTGCTTTGCTTATAACGTGTCGCAGCAAAGGAAATGGGGGTGGGGGTGGGACCGTTGAATACTTTGCTTTGCACCAATAATTATGGCAAGTCGTCCCAGCCTGCATGAAAGCTTGCATAATATTTTCAGTTTTGAAATTGTTCTTGTACTCGTTCATGCTTTATCAGAGTCTACAGGTTGTAGCCCTTCCATAATTACGTTCTGGCTTGTGTCTTAATTACCTGATTAGCCATACCTTTGAAAATTTATACAATACCTTAAATTTTAAGGTCGAATGTAATCTCTACCATATAGCCAGTATTGTGGTGGGCGTGACATTAAAAAATACTGTAACAGCAACAACAACTACTACTACTATGTTTATTTTTTATATATCGATTTTGTTTGGCATTTTTTAAATCCATGACTGCCGATTAGAACTGATGTCTTCTGACAGCTTTATTTCCTATTCTGGTCCGTTTTCTAGTCATAGTATTTGTTTAGAGTTTTGTGAAGAAAACGTGATTTACCACTCACGGCGTCTTGGATTTGGTTGATCTCGATCTATCCAACTGTATATTTAATTTGTATATTAGACACGTACAAACCAAGAGGGTTATGTAATTATCGTTGAAAGATACAGTAGTTTCACCCAATGTTGTTGAGAGTGGCGATGAACGGCCATGGTTTCTAACGTGATCTTTGATGTGATTCGTATTAATGACTAAATTGTTCAACTTAACACGATGCAACAATATTTTTAAAGTTTTTCACGCATATATTTTGCTTTAGAAGACGTGTCAGGGACACACAATAATATCGAAATATTCTAAAATTAAAATTTATTTCTTTATTTAGCATATAATTATTGACTGTTCTTTAACACAGGTTGTAGATCAATGGACAAACACTCTTTACCGTAATCCTTTCCGTATTTATGTTCATCTCATGGAAGTATACGAATCACCAAAGCCGCATATTTAAATAGTGGTTAATAATATATGTTCTTATAAAATGGAACCCAATGCGAACCAGAATATTTGCAACATTCCGGATAACTCTGTAGACTGTTACAGTCACACTTACTTCACTAGGTATGAAAGAATGTTTGGAGCAAAGTCATTTACTATGTAAGACAACATGTATCAGACTAATAGACCAGTGGAAGAACACTCCTCATCCCATCCCACGGGGGAGTCGGGTTTGAGTGGTGTCGGACTAGAGGTGCAAACTTTTGAGAAATGGAGGGTGTGGGCCCACGACTCTCCTCTCCTGGGGCTCCATTTTGCCCAGAGCCGGCCCTGCTCATGATGTTTATGAATTTATTCTTAAGTTCTGATTTTTTTTTTCAATTTTCAGCTGTGAACTTACAAGATGGTGGGTGTGGGTTTGTCTTTTCCTTTTGTTTTCTCTTTTTGGTTTCATTTCTTATTTTTACCTACTTGGATGGAAATTGGAGAGGGAGTACGGGGTGGATCGTAAAGTATATTCAGGTTGATTTCCTTATTGAAACACAGCCAAAAGGGTATAAGGGTAGAGTTTTGTAATTTGTACTCTGCCCAAGTCGCTAATTTTACGCTATCATTCGATTTGGTTTAGCTATTATTGTTACAATAATTAAAGATATTGATATATTTATTAATTAGATGTTTCGGGTTTATATTGTTATTAAAATTGATTGGAGACATGTACACCTCCTGTAGTTACTAATCAGTATCTAGACTGCACAATAGGAATAGACTCTTGGAAGTAGAGATAGCCATCTGTAACAGTTGACACGCTTGGTCAATCCTCGAGCTATGTGCAATAGCTCTAAAATGACCCGGAACACAACTATTTTGAACGCAACAATTTTGAATTTCATGAGGCTGTTTAAGTTCCTAAAATTAAAACATAGAGAAAAGGTCGATATTTACATCGTAAGCATAGCTGAGTGTCAAAAATGACCTTCGGATATGAAAAATGCATGCGCGAGTTTGGGGTTGGGGTCAAGACTTAAATAAATTCTCCATCTAGTAAAGATGAAAGAACTTCATCAACTTAAAGTTTGATGTACACATTATAGCCTGATTGTCAGTATATGACTTGAGATCTGTCCTCTCGCATTTGACATATGGGCTATATTAAAACTCTTGCATTTGACATATCGGCTGTAATGAAAATACTCAACTTTTGTCGGGACTTACATGGCTAGGAAGTAGAACTAGCCCCCTTTAGCGGTAGAGATGTTGGGTTTAATTATCAAGTCAAATGGAACATCTCAAAAAACGGTATTGATGGCAAATATTTTGAATTTTATTAAGCTGTTCGGAACACAGTGATTGTTTTTCTTACTAGGGTGGGTTTGTTAAATTTTTAAGCATAGAGTTCAAGAATCAGTTGAGGAGGCCTGGTATTGTATATAGAAATATATTGAGGTTTTTTTATTACCTTTCATTTACTACCTGAATTATGTGTAAACTGCCCATGGTTATTAAAAATAATATTTAAACAAAGTTCTTATAACTCATGTGGAAAGCGTCCGCATTTGCATTGTGAGCATCAATTTGTATCAAACATGGCTTTCAGACATGAAAATACATTCCTGAATTTGGACTGTATTAGCTTCTTCTTCTATGACTTTGTAAAGACTTGCTAGTTCAAATTATTTTATCATACATTCCAAAACTATTGTACTTTTTAATCTTACCGAAATATTATCAGAGTCAGCTTAGTATGGCATCTAAATAACTAGCCATCTAGACTATTTTAAAACCTCTAGACTATTTTAAAGCTGTGTTGACGTTTATGTGACTAGTTAATGGGGCGATATAGCGACAATAGGAATTAGCATTACAGACAGGGTCGCGGCCCCTTGGCGGCAAGATTTATAGTGACAATAGGAATTAGCATTACAGACAAGGTTGCGGCCCTTTGGCGACAAAGGAAAATGTAACAGGGGTGGGCCAGTACAGCGACAAGGGGAATGGAACGGGGTGACGTTACGGTACTGGACACTGGCAACAATGTTGCAAGTGGCTGACCTCAATCGGGCAGAACAGTGTGGCAAGAGGGAGTGACTTGAATACACGCTACTTTAGGGACAAATAGAGACATAGAGATATATATATGTAGACATAGACATAGACAAACAAAGAAATACAAAAAATATGGCAAGAGATTAAATCTTTTCGAGGCAATGAAAAAGGCCGTTTAGCTCTCTTCTTTGTCTTTTAGATTCTGTCTTCTCGTCTTCTCTTCCACCAACATCTTATTTTCCCCACTACATTCTTTAACTTCTCATTCTTTTTATCTTCCGGTTTCTTCTTCTCCTCATATTTCCTCTTCTCATTCTCCTCTTCTTTTTCAATTTTTTCGTTCAATTTTTTTATTTGTTGTTTATCTTCTTCATCCTCCTTTTCCCCTCTAATCAGTTCCTTTAATATTTCTTTTCCTTTCTTCAAATTATTCAGTTCCATGCTGAGTCTGTGTGGGCTATAAGCCCCATACCGTATCCTCACCGACATTTCCTCCACCATGCCTATGGTAGCCACCACTTCTTGCAATTTCATCATCTTCTCAACGTGATTGCTGGCCATTTTGTTATTCAATGTTGAATGGCGCGAATGTTAGTTAGTTAGTTATTTGAATTATACTGGCTTTCGCACGTACTGTGCATGCGCCAGTGTTTAGTGTATGCATGGCATACTGTTAAATTACAAGGGGGAAGGAAAACGAGCATCATCCCCCAGGCTTTAATGTCCTCAAAGAGGACTGCTAAATTAGCCCAAGATGTTTCGCTTTAGTCGTGGGACAATAAGTCCCAATCGACTGTGCTAGCTGGCGAAATGACATGAGTAATGGCTCAGCCATAACACCAGCTAGGGGCTATTGCTTGAGAGGGAATGGACCCAACACGCACTCAAGCATAATTAGAGTTACAGTCTGAAGTGCTACCACCAGGTGTCAACCAAGCAGTGAGAGACGTCCGTCGTTATTGATCGGCGACTATGACGTCTCATACGGGCACCTGGACGGGTGGAAATCGTTCCACACTCCGTCTATGTACAGAAGGCCGAGTAAGGCAAAGGAGGAAGAGGTCTCGGCAGTCTTTGCGATGAAGCAATGAACGTCGTGTACGCCTCGAAACGCCCGCCCGTGCTTATTTCAAATTCAGTCCAGTTATACTAATGGACAATTCCTAAAACCAATAATGTGTATGCCACCTGTGCAATTAACCAAATAAAATGAGTTTCAAAAATTTCATTATTAATTACATTCAAGTTAGAATTTAGTGTACAAAGTGTACATAAATATTTCTGAATTATACCAATCAGCTAAGTCAGTGTGACCCTCCTTGGCCACCCTAAAAACCTCAGAGGAAGACCGCCACTCCTGGTCAGTCATGTTAATGTTTCCAGTTACAGTGTTAGATATGTACTAATTTGCAGCCGCTTGCAGTATTGATGTTTCAATGCATTTGGTTGGGTAGGTGAGCCTTTTGTCCGGTGGGTGGGTAGCTGAGCATCCGCAGCATACTGCACATACAGGGACCACGCTTCTTTTTCTTCTATTTTGTTTGGATAGTCGTGGTGCACGTGCAGCACGTTGTTCCCGCTCTCTTCTACCCCCACTCGGCAGCACTGGTTCAGCACTACTCCCTCCACGTGTTCTTCGATACGACAAGCAAGCCTGCCGCTCCGGTTGTTTCTACCTTGACGTCCACTGGGCGAATGATCATGATGAGATGATGGCGGGAATGACGAACGCTGCACTTATGTCTCAAGCACGAACGTGAAGGAAAACATCCCCTCTTGCCAACTACCCATATCACCCACCCAACAATTTACAGTGATCAGAGTGCTAACCTAACATAATTTTTTACAAGCCAAGACATTAATACCAAACTTTTTGTGTTTAGGGATAAGGTGGGGTTTTTTTTGTTAAGATAAAACACAAATACACATACACACACATACTCTCTCACACACACACACGTACGAACGCATACAAACACACAAACGTACGAGCGCACACAAATACACATACAAACAAACAAACAAACGTACGAGTGCAAAAAAAATACACACAAACGTACGCGTGCACACAAACACATACACACTCACAAACATCAGTAAAGGAGCCAGTGTTTATAGTCACACTACTCTACATTCACACAAATTGGCAACTTGAATAATCTCCTTTCTAGAGATCTGGTTAGCCCTGAGAAGGGCTGTTTTTTTTTAATAAAGAAAAGCCCCTACAAATGCATCTCTTAATGTGTACATCTTCCAGGCCTGGCATAACAGACACAATGGCGGCTTCAGTCATTCGCCCAGTTTAGTCTTGCTCTTGGGAGCGCAGAGAGGGGTTGAGTGGCGTCATCATCCCAGTTTTCACTCTGAGGGATGGTAAAGACTTCCGTCTGTCTTCTATTTTGTAGCCGGGGATGATGAGGTTTCCTTATTTCCTGCCTACTCTGCGGCTTCCACTCTTGCCGCTGTCTCTCCAACTCCTCCTCCCAGTTTTCCATCTGGGGGACAGCGTCTCTTGGTACTGGTGCTTTTGGCTGAATCTGCTGTGGTACTGGCAGTGCTGGTAGTGGCTGTGGAGGCGTCCTCACCTCAGGTTTAACCTCACACAAAGGCATAAGTATGAGGTAAGGCAGGATCCTTTCCTTCTCCTCTTCCTTCGTCTTTTTTCCTCCTCTTCTTCTTCTATTCTGCCACTTTCCTGGATCGCCTCCATAGCCAGCTCGTCTAGAATGCGCCTGGCATACTCCAGGAGCATTTGGAGTTATAAACAATTTAATTATTCTGCTCATTTTGAATGTTAACGAGTGAACGCTGGGGTAGCCAGACTGACGAACGCTCAGCTTTATATCCTTTAAGCACGGACGTGAAGGAAAACATCCCCTTTACACAAAAACTCACAATACCAACTTTACTGTCCACAATACGGAATGAACGGAACTAAAAGAAACTCTCACTTTCAATGTTGTACCTACAAACACACTTTATTACCACTCCTACCTATAAAAACACACAGACTACCTGACAAGACAGGGAAACGAAGTGCTTATGGGCAAACTTCCACCCCATGAATTACATACACACACTATTTTACAAAGGCAGAGAAACGAAGTGTTTATAGACACACTTCTATTGTTTAACCTTCACACATACACAAACACACAAAGACAGAGAAGTATTTTGGCAATATGAGTAGTATCTCTTTTCTAGATTGTTGGAGCAGCCCTGAAGAAAAGGCTGTTTTGTTCGGGGTTGTGGCAATCTCTTATGGTCTAAGTTTGTGTCCCCGTCTGGCTGCAGGCTTTCCCACAAGATAGGGTGTGCTTCTTCGGAAGGAGAAGGAGAACTCTTTCGTTCCAAACGGCAGTCGACAAAACCTCCGTTTGGCTCCTATTGTTGCTGCTGATATTCTCTCTGCTGTTTCTGAAGTCTTTACTTCTCGGTCCACTCTTCCTGCTCCTTCTTGATTTCATCTCTGAAGACCTCTTCTGTCAGGTCTTCGGTCACTTTTAACATTCTGACATTTTCTATCTCTTCAGGCTTGGGTATCAGGTGTTGTCTGACACGATGTAAATTCACGTGGGCTTTGTTCACCTTGGCTAGTCTTGAACACATCTTCATAGGTCGATGAATCAACAATGGATGGTCAGGCTGGATACAACCGCGCTTTATATGGCTCAAGCGCGGACGCGAGAGAAAACATCCCTACGATTTTTTTGTTGGGTAAGAACGCTATAGATCTTATGTCATGGTGAGAAATAGAGAGAAGTCAAAGAGCATATGTTAACAGCGTTTTTTTTTTGAAAACAAACCACCAACACTTTTTTTTCAAAACACAACATTTTTTATTCAACCAACAATTAACCAACACATAATATAATATCAACACATTTTTACTTAGCTAACAAACAACCAACACATCATATAACAATTTTTCAAACAAACTATTTTTGACAAGGTTCACAACGTTGTGAAGTCAAGTTAGACTTCCACTGAGGGAGTTCATTGGACCATTGATGTACATTACGTTTCCTAGCTAAAAACAAGAGATAGCCATAACGGTCACAAAACCATCGATCTACTTTTTCATCGTTTCTAGAAGAGTTACGATCAAAATAAGTCGCTAAATGTTCTAAGGGATATCCAAGACTGCGTTGATGAAGAAAATACACACAATATTGTCCACACAACATGGATTCTGTGCCTTGTAATTTAACATTATTGAATCGTGTCGTACGGGCATTCCTTCTCATAAAGTCGATGATGTCATCTTCCAAGGGTGGTAATCCATACGAATCAAAATACTCCACACAGGCATCGTGGGGAAAGTAGACGGCTACCCAGTGGGTTCCTGGGAGATGACTGTTGTCAGTGTTGATGACATAAGCTTGATGGTCTTAGGTTTGCGATGAGTCAGTTTATCTTTAGCACACACGACACGATTACAAGAAGCAGTGTACGAACTATTGTTCATAAAGTAATAAAGTTCCCAGAGATCCGGTTTTTCTTTTTTTCTTTTTTTTTCTTGTTTTTTCACAGGTAATGATAAGTCGTCAATTCAATCCTGACTTTTTGCCTGAAAATCTCTAATAACTAAATGTCTATTAGCTCCGTCTTCGTACTCTGGGCCAAGAAAGATTCGATGCGACGGATCTCCAGAGCAGTAAATGGAGGGGAGGAATGATCACGCAAGTCTTTATACCACTGATGAAACACTGCTTCTGCCGAGATGAGGCCCCAAGAGTCCTCCAGATACTCGTCCAATTTTTCTTCTTGACTCATCATCAGACATTTATCGTGTTGAATTTGACTGGGATGATTGTTTTCACATCCATAGGAATCTTTCTTGGTCAGTTCCGTAATATTATCCGCCAGGTGTTTGTGAAAACAGGAGACTAAATGTTGTTCTTGTACTGACCATTTGGACATCATCATGTCCTCTTCCTCTTTGTCTTTGGGTTCTGCTTCCACGATATCCTCCCATTCCATTCCCAAAGATTCTCACTATTTAAAGAAGGATAAGAGTCATCCATAGCTTCTAATAATCTAGAATGACTTCTCTCAAACTGTTGATTTCTATCGTATTGACGAATTCGGCATACAAGATGACTTTCGCCGTTTCATCAGGGTCTCGGTTTGTAAACTGAAGTTCCACACACATATGGACGGATTTTATAGGGTGTTAATGTCCCTCGTGGCGGCCTTGGTCTGGAGTGAAATCAAAAGCCCACAAAGCTCCTGCATAATCCTCGTACGTAATACCGTGCCTGGTGTTGGTTCCTAACTGCCCCTGGCTTCGTACAGGGACAAGTACGACCTAAGTAATTCTTTTTGTAAAAGTTAGGCTCGAAGGGTCTAGTAGACAAAGTCTTGGCACCGCGAATGTCTTCGATCTTGGACACGCCAAAGTGATGGAAAAAGAAAGGATTTTGATCGTGGACTCCGTTGAAGGCTGCTTTGCTAACGATACCAATGATTAATCGTTTGGGTAACTGTTCTTGAAAGAGATGATCTTCGATCATGGATCGCTGACCCCTGGGAATGGTGAAGGTTTTCACTTCCACTCGTGGTATCGGATACTTTACGGTCGCTCTGCTCGAAGTGTGGCTGATGTCGTTTCCCACTTTAGGTAACACTTCCACGCGGAGCACGTAGAGTCTGGCTTCTTGGATCATGGTTTTGTACTCGTTGGCATTAGCCATCAAATGTAAAACGGCACTGTTGCAATTCCGTCTCAGGCGGACATCCACCCCGTTCAGCAAATACTTTTCTTGCAACCACATGTCCAAATGCTATCGATCCATCAGTTCTAAACTACGATTTAGTGCAATTTTCTTTCGACGCTCGATAAATCCTATATTTTGGTCGTACTCAGCAATCGCAGGGCTGTTGAACTTGGTGTTGCCCAATGCATCAGGTTTCCATACCACACAAGCATCCAGATACGTGTTCTTGACCTCTTTACCGTACGTCAAGAGATTTTCCAGGTACGCTTGGTAAGGGTAAGTATCCATGCTACTGCTGCCCAGTTTGTTTTTCAAATACAAATCCACTACACTGAACAAGGAATGCATGAAATTGTTGACGGGAGCTACTCTGGCATCAGCAGGTAGAACAGGATCGTCGCCCGTTTTTTGAACTTTGACTTTCAGGTACAAGTAACTGCTATTCAGATCAATGTAATCTTCGGGCTGTCGTTTGATTTCAAACTCGATGGGAGCTGAATCCGTCAAAGAGGAGACGGGATGAAATTCTACCCATTGGGATTCTTGCATAGTCATCATGGTAGGTGGCATGGCAAACAGATCCAGTCCGACTTGGAACACGCGCAAGACTCTCGGTGCATCATTTTTATCTCTCTGTGATTTAATAATCAAAAACGTCTAATTCTTCGACGGTTCTTCTTTTCTTGGTCTTTCTAGCTCTGGGTGTGTGAAATCTCTGGAGGGATGTCTTCGTCGTCTCTTTCTGCTTTGTCCTTGCTGTGGTGTCGGAGAAGCAGGAACGCCTGATTCTGCAGCGTCCAGGGCATTTATAGGAGTTTCTCGTCGGCTCAAAGTGTCTTTTCCAGTTTGAAGGAAGACATTTGTGCCTGCTCTCAAGAAGGCTTCTTTGGGGTTTTGTTTGTCGATGATATCATTTTGGAGAAATTGTTTTCCTTGAGTCAAAGCGGCATCTTTCAGGGTGTGCAATCCTCGTGTCACCATCGGTTTCAAAACGGGATCCACCGAACGAAAGGTCGGTTTCAGAGTATCTCTTAAACCATGTCCTCGCTGTAGAGCAACTCCTCGGTACACAGGATACATGACTTACAACTCATTAGAGACTCGTTTTCGAAAATGGACTTTCAACGTAACTTTCCTTTTGGTGAATGGAATATTTTGTCCCAGATCTCCTTTTATAGTAATGTTGACAGTGTCAAAGTACGACTAACTGACGGGCAAATAGTGAGGATTTACAAACTCGCGGTGAACGTGATAGGTTTTTCCACATTTCTGATCATTGGTCGTGGCAGAATCCATTTTGAAAGGAATGACTTACAGTAACGGTACGGAGGTTTGTCGCAACACGTTGTACTCCACCACATCGGAGTACACAAAGATGAAATTTAGTCCTTGGTTCAGTTCTACCGGGGAACGAAACAACTTTACAAAACTCAAGTCGTCGTAAACGACTGGCAATTCGTTTTTTCATCATCGCAGTCCACATCTCCATGTCATCTGCCAAAATCTTAAGCAATCAGCACAAAATAAAATGGACAACGCTTTGTCCTCCGTATATTTCATCAGCAAGCGACGAGGCACGTTGTGGTACTCAATGGTTACACTTCGATTGGGTCTCTAAAGCGCTTTGCCAAACGCTGCATTGAACCTGTCAGCAATCGTGTTCACCAGATGTTGACCGCTAAAATGACAGCGTGCAGGAATAGTCAACAGATAGGTGGACCGTAGAGTTTTGGGGTCCTGTGTTTTCATAGAATAATTTACATTTGCATCCAAGTAGTCTTGCACTTGTTTCTCATGACCTTCGACCGTAAAAGTGTTTTGATTTTCAGTGATGTTTTTGACTTGTGTAGGGTGAATGATTTCGACCAAAGCCACTTCCAGTTGGATGGCCTAAGGTAAATTGGCCGTGAAACAGCATCGTGTGTTTTTGGGAAATACATCCATGGAACTGTCACTGGGTAACGTTAAGTAAAGTTAGTTGTTCATAATTCCAGAATTCTGCTGTCCGAGGGGTCACTGGAGGAGGATTGAAGAGAAGGTAACCGATGCAACTGCTCAGTAAAATGGTCCACAATTGTTTGTCTCCTTGTTGCGAACTCATATTGGCAATGGCAGCACCGATGATACAAAACGCCACAAAGATTTGGCAGAAAAAGACGATTTGCGTTTTAGACACACGTTCTCTACACCACAACCACAAGGGTTGTTTCTGTAGGACTTGCACGGAAGAACTGGGTGAAGCAGTGATCACTGCTATAGTGGCTGAGGCTGTGTTGAAGTGTATGAAGGTCACTTCTTTTTATAGTCGATGGCTTGTGAACCGTCGATCCAAGAGTCAAAACTGGGAGGATGTCCTTTCCAACGCAGTTTGACTTCTTTGACACGTCGATTTCCCACTTTACAGGTTCTTCGATCGAGAATGCTTTCGATGTTGTACACTTCGTCTTCTTTATTGGTCACGCGTTGTAACTCGGGCACGTAAAACGTTTCATTTAACACTTCCACGTTCATATCTTCCAATTTATAGACGGCAGAATGACGACCACGCGTTCATCTAGTGACTCGAAACAATTCGATGGTCCAGCTGGGTAAGTAATCTTTGTCGAAGGTGCTTTTGGTTTTACCAATGCGCACCCAATCTCCTGCTGCCAACACTTTACCTTTATTGGGGACAGCCACAGCCAGGGACGTACCAAACAGGCGCTCAAAGACGGTCACTTCGTTGTCGGGAGTCACTTCTTGGGGGGCACATCCGATGCTCCAATGGTAAGATTGGTTGTACGCTTGGACCAGGTGCGGTAAGACGTCGATGTACTTGAGAGTACTTTGGTTTCGGGATTCTAAGTGGTGAACAAATGAATGTTTCGTTTCTTTTATTCTTTTTGGAAAGCTTGGTTCAGAAATTCGGTGCCTTTGTCGGTTTGCCATCGAAGAGGGTGACGACCACTTTGTTTCAAGACCAGTTTGAGGGTTCACACTAACTCACTAATCGATTCGGAAGTCAATGGCACGACCCAAGCAAATTTGGGAAAGACGTCGATGACACAAGAAAATATTTAAAGCCACGATTGTAGGTGACTAAATAAGAGACATCAGCTAAATTGGCCTGCCATTGATGATCGATGCCCTCCACTCGGATGCGACTTCTAGATAATTTTCGTCGAATGGGTTTGTGTAAGGTGTACGTGGCTTATTCTTATAACCATCGTTGCACTTGAGGTAAACGGACACTTTTCAGTCGAGTTTTGGTAGCGCGATACAATTTCCGAAGTCCTCCTTAACCCGCAGGAAGGGATGGATCATAGTCAATGCTTGCTAACACATTCTCCATCAGGACCTTTTTTTAATAGGTCACATACTTTTCACGGATGCTATTTTGGATTGGGCGAGATGATGGTTTGGAAATGTCTTTACGTGTCCGATGTGCCAATGGAGTAGAAGTCGATGGCAGTTGTGGTGGTGGTGGCGGTGGTAACGTGATGGCTTTTGTCTTGCTTTCTTTCTTCACTTCTGATTTCCATTCTTTCTTTTTGACTTCTGTCGAAGGAGGAGTGGACATCATCTTTTTAACCCAAGTTTTGAGTTCTTCTCGTTGGGGTGTGGGGGATGGGGTCAATAAGGACGCTGAAATTTTAATAGCAATGGGAGCTGCTGACGGTGTTTGAAAGACTTCTTCGTCAGGCATCCACGGCGCTGCGTATGTTTTGGTCACTGGGGGTACTGGTGGTGGTGATGAACTTTTCATCAGGGCCTGAAAATCTTTCAGACTCGGTGGAGCTGTTTCGTCTAAAGCATTCTGGTGAAAAAGTTGAAGTCGCTGCAACACTTGACCGTTGCGATTTTTCCGTTTCTAACAAATCGCTGCAATCCATCAACAATTGCAATTCGTGTTGTAACTAGGATATCTCGGTCAAAGAGGACTGGTAGGTAAACGTGTGGTCCGTAGTTCTTGCCAATGATGGAATTCCATCCATCGTTTATAAGGTACTAAAGTCAGTTTTGGTTCTTCCATCCGATTCCAAAGCTTACGTCTGAGATCTTTTGACTCGAGAGGTCCCTTTTATCTTCTTGATCCTTTTTTATTTTGAGCGTTTTGTGAACAAGTAGCTCCCTCGAGTCCTGTAAACATGTGTGCCAATACCCCTTTGATCAAGGGTGCTAACAATAGATGCACAAATCCTCCGCGTTGTACCAACATCGTTTTCTTTTGACGGATGGGTATTTTCTTTTTAACCATTTGGCGAAGAACGTTTCGATGCTTGGCTAAGCATTCTTTCTGATGTTGAGACAAAGGAATCGTGCCTTCGAAGACATTCAGGCAACATTCGCACACGATATCTATGACGTCTTTGGAGGAGGTTTGAATCATTTGTTTTCGCAATGGTGGAGGAGCTTTGGACAGGACGGACAACACGTCCCAATGTTTGGCTGCACGAGGAGGCAGTCCTTTTTTTTTTCCTTTGGGGGTAGGAGAGGGATGACTTCTGGCGAGTGACATATTTATTCGTTACTGGGCACACACAAAAAAAATAAACTGACGTCAATGACTTAGTACACACCCTTTATCTTATTTTTGGAGTAGGTCAAAGGGTATGTGCAACCAGTCTTTTTGACGAACTGTTTTAACTATCGCTTCGTCAAAAATGTGACACCTTTTTTTCCTATCACTAAACAATCCTCCCCTTTGCTTACTCCTCTTTTTTTTTTGACAATGGGGTCATTTTTGGGGTAGAGGTCGATGCTTGGCTAAGCACTTTTTCTGATACGGGGTCAAACGAAGGAACTGTCCTTTTCTTTTTCCTTTTCCTTTTTGGACATGAGAACGACGATGGTGGTAGTGGTGTGCACTTCTTTTAGGGAACATCTTTTGCGTTCAGGAGCACATAATGCACTGAAGTCCATCGCTCGACATGCGTCCTTTTATCCTATTTTTTGGGTGTCTTGCTGGATAATATTTGGTAAACCAAACTGTTTGAACATATGTTCTACTATTCCAGCGCCAAAAAATCCTCCCCTTAGTTTGTTCCTCTTTTTCTTTACACGACTGTGTCTTCTTGGAGGTATACGTCGATGCTTGGCTAAGCGCTTTTTCGGATATGGGCTCCAGCGACGAGACTGTCATTTTCTTTTTCATTTTCTTGTTTGGACAGGAGAACGACGATGGTGACGGTATGCACTTCTTTGAGGGGACATCTTTGTTTGTTACGGAGCGCAAAAACACTGATGCCCATCGTTTACCAAGTCTTTTTTTTTTTTACAGTAGAATCTGTCTCCACTGATTGTCTTTACGTCATATCACCTTGATGATAGGCATCACGCGTCGTGAAGGTGTTCGAAAGGGCTAAACCGGAACATTTCTTGCTTGGATAAATCCAGTAAATCCTGTAACATGCTCGATTTCTCTTGGACTTTGATTTTAGGGGCAGATACTTTGTGAGCAACTGCCACTGTAGCTAAAGAGATGGAGGGTGTCTCCGCTGGAAGAGAAGTTCCTGAAGACACGGGTTTCCAATTTCTCATCAAATTAGAAAGAACAGGTGTCAAATTGGATTTGGCAGGAATCACAAGCAACGGAGAAGTGGAAGAACCTGAGACTACTGGAGACGTGGTCATCGTCGCTGCAGGTCGTGGCTTGGGGATGTAAGGATGCGTCCTGGCCGAAGTGCCTGTCTTGCGGGTAGAAGTTGTTTTCTGTGGTCTTTTCTGGGGACTTTTCTTTTTCTTTTTGGGGGAATTTTCTTTTTCTGCTGTTGCGACCTGGTCTGGACACCAATGCTCCTTTTCTTCTGGGTAACTTTCGGTCGCGGAGTGGCTTTCTTGGGGGGATGACTTTGGGGGTATATGGGATCCCATTTTAAGAGGGAAAGAATGATGATACCTCCTAGAGAATCGCTACCTCCAGGTTTCAAAACATGATTAGCTTTTTGGTTTGAGTGTCGATACGGGGATCTGCCAGTTGCGTCAAGGCTACTTTGTTTCTCTCAAAAAAGCGTTTGGTTTGATGAGGGATGTGAATAATACCTTACAGTAATTGACGTGCTGTCACCATAAACCATCGTAAGAGTTCTTTGAGACTGGCTTCGAAGACACGAGCACGTATTTGTGGATTTTTTTGCGACTGATGCCGTACAATGCACGAATCAATTGACAGAAAGATGTGATTGAGGGAAGGTCATGTTGACGATGTGTGAGACAGAACAAAAGTGCCCGAGGTTTTTATAGATTTATATTTGTTAAGTCGACGGGGACGTGTACACAGATCGGTACGAAATTGCAAATAATCGGGGGTGGTGGGTTTTAAATCCACGAGTAAATAGGCGTGAGGGGTTTGAGTGGCATCATCGTACGCATGAGTCAGCCAACGAGTTCCTAACTGTTAGGATAACACTTGCACTTGCGATTTATCTCTAGGTCTTTTAAACAAGAAAACGTAATGAGCATTGAGACTGATGGTGCAATGGGCTTTACTTTGTTGAAACAAATTTTGGGTGATGTAAATGACAATGGCATTATTATGATGCCCTTTGCGCGTAAACCACAGTTAAATTTCTTCTTCGTCTTCCCCTAAAATGTCGTCGAAGATGACCAGATGTGTTTGACTGGGGTCAGACACGATCCCGTCGACTTCCCGAGGAATGTCTTCCACAAACACGATGGAATCGCCTTGACTTTCTCGCATGATGATGTGCGCCGATTGCTACTCTTTGTAACACCACACGATACGTTGAGGTGGACCATCAATCAAATGATGTTTATGTTCGATCAAACGTTTGACAAATTCGGTTTTGCCTGAACCGCTAGGTCCAACAATTAACATGTTAAAGAGATGACGAAGATTCAAGGCCTCTCAACTGGCACTATCCTAGTTTTCGTCGATGACTTTGAAAGTGGAGGCAAAGGGAGCAGAGACAGCAGAGGTAGCCATAGTGCAGGGAATGTCACTTTTGACACGAAGACAGACAAGTTTTTATACTTTTTTCAGGACACGTTTTTTCAAAACATTTTTTAAAATGCAACACGAAAGACAAAAATACATAAAAGCCAAATGATTAAGTACATCGATAAAATACACATCAAAACGATTAAAGTTTAATATAAACAAGTCA
The DNA here is from genome assembly GCA_016617855.1 of Megalonaias nervosa. NCBI lineage: Eukaryota > Metazoa > Mollusca > Bivalvia > Unionida > Unionidae > Megalonaias > Megalonaias nervosa. The sequence continues at coordinate 16,294 of JAECUM010001655.1, read as the reverse complement.
CTGTATAACATTTGTTTTGACCAATGTGTGGTGTCCTAGGGACAGTTTGTAATGTTCTTAGAGTCTCTACACTTGGCACAGTCACACAGGGTCCTCCCGGAATGGCCTTTCGGGAATGTCCCTGTCAATGACAGTCCTGTCCTGAATGGGGTGGTTTTCTTCGGTGCTTGGTTCTTCTTCTGCCACTGCAGTTAACACAGGTTTAAAAGTTACTTTTTTCGCTGGACGTTTGAATTTATGATCACAAATCTTGGGCAGTGTATGCCACTTCTTTTGTCCAAGCCTCGAAAAACCCAAACTTTTCCAGTCACGTACATCTTTCCAGTGAGGGTGTAAGTCAAAAGCTACACACACATCCTCGTAAACATCTTCGGTGCCTAAAAGTTGACGAATCTTTCTTTCCCGTAGAGGTCGAGAAGTGTCGAGATGTAAGCGCAAGGTTTTTTACAGAATGAGTCTCTCGTATACATTTCAAGGTACCACTCGCAAGTTTTTGGTCGCACCTCACAGTGCAGATCGTACCGAGCCCACAGAATATCAGCTGGTAAACGAAATCCCAGAACGCAAGTCACTAAGACACACTCTATACGACGACGACCCAAATTCGTTGGATACAGTGCTCGTAAAAAGAGTTTGGTAATCCACAACAGTCTGAATACTGTCATTGACTTCCTTCCATGGAATCTGTTGTATCACGAGGGATAAAGGTCGTGGCATGCTAGTCTGTTTTTATACCCTCTTTTGTTGAAGGTAATAAATGTACTTTTTGAACAGAAGCGGCTTTATTTCAGTGCCGTACCAAAATTGTTTAGTTACTACTTACACACCACACGTCGCACAGAAGTTTCCTCTTGAACCAAGATTTGTTCGTGTAAAAGATTTTGGTATTCCTTTAACTCTTCCGTTGGAATTCGGTATCCTATGGTCACCTTGTAAGTAGAATGAGTGGCATCCAAAACTTTATGAATCTCACGTGATGTCTGGCCAATGGAACACTTTGAAATGAATCAGTCCTCTTATACCATTCAGGTACCAGTGGTTCCAATATCAGTGCCGTCACGGATGCAATTGTTCTTTGCTTTGGACTTGTATTTTGACAAACTCTTGGTAAATGCGACCTCTCGGTTCCAAAGACAGATTCTGAATGTACTTTTCTAAACTAAACATTGACAGCAATATCTTTCTTTTGTTTGAGGTAATAAAAGTACTCTTGGCACAGAACTGATCGTACTCCAGTGGCGAATCCAAATTGTTTAGTCACTAGTTCACACGCCACACGTTGCTCAGACGTTTCCTGTAGAAACAAGATTAGTCCGTGTAAAAGATTTTGGTAATCCTGTGATTCTTCCTCAGGAATTCGCTATATTATGGCTAGTCTGTAAGAAGTAGGATGAATAGCAACCAAAGTCTTCTGGTTCTCATCCAGTTGAACAATGTCTGACCACTGGAATGCTTTCACATGAATCGGCGATCTTATAGCATTTAGGTACCAGTGGTTCAAACATTAGTGACGTAACGGAAGCAGTTGTTCTTTGCGTTGGACTTTTATTTTGACCAACTCTCGGTAAATACGTTTTCTCAACTCCACAGGCAAAACACGAATGTTCTCTTGTAAAATATCCATCCAGAAATTACTGAGGTCGTCCCACTAAAGGTAGTTAATGCGGAGATCATCGATCATCTTCCAGGTAAGCCGAATCTTTCTGCTCCCACTCGTGTAGTGACACACCGCTACTGAAGCACTTGACTTTATCCCCTTCGCCCAAGTAGATAAATCCGGCTCTGGCTAATTCTTCGGATGTAGGTCCTCCCAGATATTTAGGACACTTTCCTTGGAAGGTTTGGAAACGACTTTCAAAGTCGCAGTAGTCAGGCAAACGCACATTGAACGAATATTCTTCTTTCACAGGTTCATTTCGATGAGGGTGAAATCCGCAGTAGTTTTTCCTCAGGGTTGGATGACATCCATAAGGTGGTAGTCGCATGGTTTCATGTGGAGGATGATATCGACAATGAAAACCAGTAAAGTGAAAAGGTGTACGATAGCCAGTGACATCGCCTTCGCATCCGTCAGGTTTGACACGCGCAGCAACACTTTACATGGTGGGTATTGTTGTAGTAGTCATAGGAAAGTTCCCATGATGTGATACTGAATCGCTGAGGACACAGCGTCCATGACATCGCAAGGCAGAGCATCATCCTCCACTTGAGAATCACTGGACTTGAATGATGTCTTTTTGTTAGGATTCATCTTTCTCGCTTGGTCTTTGTAGTTACAATGAACTATCAGTCGTGGAAGTTTTCCCTTTTTATATTCTGGCCAATATTAGTGTATCCGTACGGTAAAGTGAAGTGGTTGAGAAGCCTCACTCGCTTCTGGTATACGATTTGATACACTTTTTTCTAAAGGCCGACTGACGATTTGATGTGTGGGTAAACGTACAATCTTGTGTGGTTCGTAGGTGGTCACTTCAAAATATTGCTCCTCTCCAGACTGCAAGGCTTTTATCAGCACGCCAAAGTTCACCACTTGACTGGTGCGATGATTGAGAGTGAATCCTTTCACTTTACACTCCGTGTGCACTTTTCCTTGTTTTTCCCGATATTCGTAGCCGTAATTTTTGGAACCTCCACTAGCAAAACGTAGAATCTTGTCGTCGGGGTGCTCGTCCGTCCAGGCTCCTAAACGGCCTCCTTCGATGTCAAGGTGCCGGTGACCCAGACGATCGATGTAGATGCAATTGTCCGTGTCAAAATACAGCACACGTTCTCCTAAAGCTTCGTACAATTTTAAGCGAGCATGGGCTGTGACGCAAGCCGCAATGATGATATTACCAAATTCGTCGTCTTCTACAAAGTTCGTAATTTACCAGGATCAAGTCTTCACGAAGGATGTCCACGTGTTTCATGTATTTGGTTTTGTCGTGAATCATCTGGAAGTAGCGAGAAGGTTCTGTCAAATACTCTGTCTTGCGTAAGTACGGTCGTTGCGCCATTTTGCCCCACAAGAAATTTAACATCACTTTGCCAAACGATCGCCTTCCTTCGTTTTTCGCCACGTGGTCTAAAGTGATGTCTTCCTGCTTCACGTATTTCTGTTTGAATTTTTTTTGGTCTTCGAGAGTGTGGCACCAGCAAGGATAGCCGCTGTCTTCTTGTTTCAGTTTTAAAAAGGCATCCACGTAATCTGCGAAAATGCCTTTCTGAATCTAGTCACCCTTGTGGTACTGTTCTGTCTGGGAAAAGTGGTAAATTTCGTACACTTCTAACAGTTGGTATCCCAGGTCTAGAGCTTTAAACAATTCCACGCTGGCCCACGTTCCTGTCAAGGCGCCTTCTTCCTGGGTGTGCTGACAAGGTTGGTCTTGGTTGCACATTTCGGCACAAGTACGACACAAGAGAAACATCAGTTTTCCTTGGCAATGGTGAGGTAAAACGGGATTGTACAACTTCGTGGGATGCAAGACTTTACAATTAATCAATCCTTCGTGTTGTTGAATGTTGCCCAGGTCGATGTGTTCCGTCAGCAATTGCGGGTGCCCTGCGGGAAAGTGACAATATTTGCACACGTAAGGATACAGCGAACACACATCCAAGTATTTGATTTCTTCTCCTTTCTCCTCGTTAGCGTGGTACAGCAATCGGATGGCATTCGTTCGTCCTCCGTACAATCTATCCCGTGGGTTCAGAGGGTCCACCAGCTTGTAACTTTCCACGATACGTTTAAACTCGGGATCGGTTTTCAAACCGTGATCGTACTAGTGTTCCCACATTTCCACCACTTGGTATCCTTGCTGTTCTAACTTCATGCGACGCTGGTAAGTGGCCTCGTACAAGTCTTCCATTGCACGTTGTAAAAATTCATTGTTAGTGTCACGTTGAGGGTAGCAGGTCAGACATCCGTGAAATAAACATCCGATAAACTGGTACACGATCTTAGGGTTTTCTAAGTCTCAGCAATCCATTTAATACATTCCGATAGTCGTATCCCCATCCCCGTTTCGGGCATGTTGGATCCATTTACCTTCCTTGTCGCACAAGTAATGTAGCCAACGTGGAGCTTTGACCGAGTATTGACGTTTGACAAAATAGGTCCTCTGAGGCTATATGACAGCTAGGGTCTTCTCGGGCATGCATCGTTTGCGGTACACTAAGGAACATGCTTTGGCAATGGTGCAGGATTATTTCAAAGTATCAGTCCCTCCGTGTTCCATGAATAATTCTCGAAATTTTCCACAGCAACGCCGTAAAATGTCCACGTCGGAATGACAATACTTTAACATTTCTTCCTGAAAGTCGAAGGGTTCCGAGGCGTGAGAGTGGTACCAAGCGTAGAAAGCTTCTCGTTGTTCGTTGCGCATGTTGTCGGGGTCATAGTCGTGAGCATCATGCAAATGGGGTAGAACGGCGTGTTGATTGGCTTTGGTATTGAAAAAGTGCGGAAAATAGCCTTTGGCCATTTTTGTCATTCCAAACGTTTTAGGTATTCGGATCAAAGTCATGGCCAAGTAACTCATCAAATCTTTAAACTGCACTTGGCCCACTTGCATGGAAATGATTTTGGCTCCGTTCAAGGTCACTTTAGGATGTTCGGTATTTTGTTCAGTATAGTATTTCAGAAGAAATTGTCCATCGTGTCCCGAAAAATTGTGAGCCATCACTGTGGCATAGCGATGACAATCTCCGTAACGTTCGATGTCCTCTTGACTTCACGTCCCGTCGATGGGGTCTAAGATCCATTGGGCGAGATAGGTCAGCGTGTTTGTTCCTCGAAAGATTTTTTTCATGTCCTCCAGGAATCTTCCTGCTGTGCGGGTAATAGCAAAAGATACGTTCTTGGATGCACTTCTAGCACGCTCGACGAGCCACGCAGAAATTAGGAATGTAAATGCCGGTCTCTTGCATGCATTCGAAATCGAAAAAGATTAAATTGCCTTTCTTCTTCTGGTCATCCTCCTCCTCCTCCTTCTGTTGGTGTTGGGTAATTTTGAATGTAGCATTCGTGTTCCAAGTCCACGATTTGGTGACAAATGTGACATCTTTTCTTGCCTGAACATATGTGTGCCTTGGCACTGTTGGTACGTATGACTTGTCCACAAGTAGGGCACAATCTCAGGAGTTGGCAAGTTCTTTTCTTCTGTGAACTTTGCGACTTCAGATGTTGTTGGTAACAGGTAGAGCTGACAAAAGTGCCCTGACAAGCAGGGCAATGTACCCGTTTTTGTCCTTCGTCCAAGTAGGATTGAGAGGCTAAACATCCTGAGCATTTCCATCCACAATGCTTGTGTTGCTCTCGATTGTTATAGCCATAGTCACATTTCTCACGGTAATAATCGTATATCAGGAATGCGGCGATGCTGGTGATGGCATTGAAATGTTCATTGTGATGATAGACGTGAATGTATTTTCCGTCTTTGAAATTGTCACCTGAAAACAACAGAGGTCTACGCACTTTTTGAGGATATACTTTCAAGTTGTAGCGTGGAACCAAGACATTTTGCAATTTTTGCATTTCAGGAATGCCACAGGGTGTGTCTTTAAATAGGCCAGCTTTCTGTAACAGGAATTCTGCTTCACTTCGTTGTTTGGCTCGGTCCAATCGTAGAATAGTTTTCCAGGTTCTTTCCTTTCTACCGTGTCGTTCTTGTCGGCATACGTTCGTCCCACCACAATGGCACAGACTAAACACATCTGGTTTTAAAGATTGTTAGTTTGTACGAGGCTTCGCTTGATGCTGCGAAGGTCGTCCACCAGTAACACTTTTCTGTGTTGTCCGGTCCCTTTGTGAAGAAAAACGTGGGTCATGTCCGGTGTCGCTTTTCCGTCGGTGATGTGAAACTTGTCGTTGGATTGCTGTACGTGTTGAATCTTGTCGATGACTTTGGAAGGTGTCAATTCTGCTGGGCTGCTAAATTCGATCCAAACAGGCGACTTCAAACTGTAGTGACAAATGGACAGTCTCAAGCGATCGTCTTCTTTGGCTTCACATTGTCGTTTCAGTGTGATTGTTACGTATATGTAATTAAATAGTTTGTGTTAGTTTTAAAATTCTTTTTATTTTAATTTTGTTTCATTACATTTTATTGTAATGATTATTTCTATGGGATTCGAAATTCTTTTTCAGTAATGTGATATTTTCTTTTAGTATATGTTGTTTATCCAAGACGTGAAACGTGTTACATGAGAATTATTTTTAGTTAACCTAGTTCGTCTTGGGTTGGGAAGTTCGTAAACAGGAAGTATAAATGATTGGTCAGTATCAAGGCCATACTTTGCTTGTATGATCACCATGTGTAAGCAACGTTTTATTCTTATTATTGGTTCTTAATTGGGGCTACACTGGTGTACGTGATAGATCTCTTGTAGTAAGAGAACACATGACCCATCTCGCGAGACTTGAAATGATGTTTATGGGGTTTAAATACGCATTCTTAATATTTTTCTGTCAGAGTCGTTTTAACATCTTGAAGGAACAAGGTGTTTTTTTATTTGTTGCTAGATTGTTTGTTTTTCATTTGTGTTTTGAATTTAATAATTCCTTCTCTAGGAAATTCAACGAGTGGACTTTTTTTCTAAAACAAAATTCTGAAAGATATTCATGGAAATTTATTCTGGAATTATTCGGAAACAAAAACTGTGATTCAATTGAGGAATTGTTGATATTCGTACCCGTACCACATCTGACGTCATCGCCTTCCATATTTGTATGTCGTCGAGATTCGAACCTGGATTCTAATAGAACTATTTAGTGATAGGACTTGTATTTTTCATTCTTAGGATTAAATTTTGGATTATATTCATAAACCGTAAGTCCTATTTTCCAATTTTTATATTGTTTTCTAGGGAAATAAATTATTTTGTTACAATATACAAAGCTTGTTGACTTCACTCTTTTCTTCTGTTGCATTTGTACGAGCCTACACGTAACAGAAGAAAATTGGGTCGCTCGTCCTTGGGATATATGAATTTTGGTTAAATATTTCAGAAAATTGTTTTTTCAAATTTAAATTCCCCTGGTCTTTAAATCCCAAGTACTATTTTACATTTTGTTTGAATCTTTAGTGAAAACAAGAGGCTTTCATTCACAATGTCATCCAAAGTGGAAACTTTTCTTTATAATCCAACTCAGGAGCAGTTGGATAGTCTGAAAAAAGATGAGTTGCTTGAACTTGCCAGAAAGTACGATCTTTCTGAAGCAACATATTCCTTAACAAAACAAGAAATTAAAACTATTTTGATCCAATATTTGGTGGCGAAAAATATTTTTGATAAAACTATTTTGGCAACAGTCAGTAAGTCTATGACAGGCACTGACATTAAGGTAAAGGAACTAAAAATGAAATACAAAATGGAAGTAGAGTTAAGGAAGCTCGAGCTTCAGAAAGAGAAAGAACAAATGTAGTTGCAAGAGAAGCAATTGCAAGTGCAATTAGAAGAGAAGCAATTGCAGTTGCAATTTGAGAAAGAGGAGAAGGAGAAAGATAAACAAATGAAATTACAATTTGAGAAAGAGGAGAGAGAGAGACAGATTCAATTACAAAGAGAGAAGGATGAAAGGGAATTTAAAATTAGAATGAAAGAATTTGAGCTGGCAAGTGAAAAGCACATTTCCACTTCACATACAAATTGAAGTTTTGACATTACAAGAAATATCAGGCTAGTTCCCCCTTTTAGTGAAAAGGAAGTAGACATATATTTTATCTATTTTGAAAAAGTTGCTGAAAATTTGAAATGGTCAAGGGAGCATTTTAACTCAATTATTGCAATGTGTACTTTTCGGCAAAGCCCGAAATATCTATGCATCCCTGTCAGTACAACAGAGTTCTGATTATGATTTGGTTAAGGAGTGCATTTTAAAGGGTTATGCGTTAGTCCCTGAGGCTTCTCGGCAAAAATTCAGAAACTATAAAAAAGAAGCTGGACAGACTTATGTTGAATTTGCTAGAGAAAAAGAACAGTTATTTATTAAAAGATGGGGCTTAGCCAAGAAAGTTGAACATGACAATGAAAGTCTTGAACAACTTGTGTTACTTGAAGAGTTCAAAAATTGTGTTCTTAATGACATTAAGAATCATCTTGAAGAGCATAAGATTAAAACCTTGGAAAATGCTGCTCTTGCTGCCCATGAGTACTCCTTAACTCATAAAGTTCCTGTTGTATGCAAATCATTCACTCAGCAGTCTACTGGTAGAAAGGTATTTCAGCCTCATACGACTCCTCCTAAAATTCAATCTGGCACAACTTCTAAAAATCAAGCTTCTGATAAACTTGATTCAAAATCCTTGTCTCTGCCTACGTGTACCTATTGCAAGAAAAAAGGACACGTCATTTCTGATTGCTTCAAGTTGAAATATAGAATCAAGATAGACCTATCTCAAATGCTCTTATTTCTAAGAAGTCAAGGTCACGGTCATGTATTGAAAGCAGTACATTTGTTGGGTCTCATAAACCCCAGTCTGATTTTATTATAGAGAATTATGAACCATTCATGTCGAAGGGTTCTATATCACTCTTGGGTGATTCGGCCAATCCTATCCCTATTAAAATTTTAAGGGATACAGGAGCTTCTCAGAGTCTTTTAGTGACTGGTATTTTGCCTTCTTCTGAGAAGCCCTGTTCTAATGAGAGTGTTCTCATTCAGGGAGTAAAGTGCGGCTTTGTTATGTTCCTCTCCATTCTGTAAATTTGTCATCAGACTTAGTTTCAGGACCCGTGACAGTCGGTATAGTGACTAACTTACCCCTTGAGGGCATTCATTTGTTGCTAGGCAACGACATAGCTGGAGACAAGGTTGTGGTTAATCCACTTGTAACTGACAAGCCTTCTTTGGATCAGAAAGTTAATCCTATTGAAAAAGAATACCCTGAGCTATACCCAGCTTGTGCAGTTACTAGAGCTATGTCAAAGAAAGCTCTTGAGAATAATTTTGATAAGGAAAATATTCCTTTAGCTGACACATGTATTGGTCAGGCTTTTGATGAGGTCATTTTCACTTCTAATTTGGATCAATCAGTTGGCATTGATCACAGTGATCCTCTTTTAAATACTCATTCTCTTTTATCTAATCAGGGTGATAAACGACAATTACTTGTCGTCGAACAGAAAAAAGATCCTGAGATATCCTGTTTGTTTCAGAGGGCCATTAGTGAAATTGAAGCCACTGAAGTACCTGTCTGTTATTTCATTAAAAATGGAATTCTTATGAGAAAATGGAGACCTCCCGAGGTACATGCTAATGACGAGTGGTCAATGAACTATCAAATTGTAGTTCCAATGTAGTTCCAAAATCTTACAGACAGGAAATACTCAGTCTGGGCAGGAACTCCTCTGGCTGGTCATTTAGGGATAAATAAAACTTATAACAAGATCTTGACTCACGTTTACTGGCCAAAAATCAAAAGTGATTTTTGTAAAGTTTGTAGATCTTGTCATAGTTATCAAATGGTAGGAAAACCCAATCAGAAGATACCTAAGGCTCATCTGCAACCTATTCCTGCATTTGACGAACCATTTGACAGAATTATGGTAGATTGTGTAGGTCCCTTACGTAAGACCAAGTCAGGTAACCAATACTTATTGACCATTATGTGTGCGTCAACAAGATTCCCAGAGGCAATTCCTTTGAGAAATATTAAAACCAAAACTATAGCAAAAGCTTTTAATACAGTTTTTTTTTACTCAGTTTGTCCTTCCCAAATCTGTCCAATCCGATCAAGGGTCAAATTTCATGTCTGGAATTTTTCAGCAAGCTATGCACGAATTAGGCATTAAACAATTTAAATCTTCTGCCTATCATCCTGAAAGCCAAGGGGCCTTAGAAAGATTTCATCAGACTTTAAAGAATATGATTCGATCATATTGCTTTGATACGAGCAAAGATTGGGACGAAGGCATTCATTTACTTTTGTTTGCTGTTAGGGAGTCCGTTCAAGAATCTTTAGGATTCAGTCCCTTTGAACTTGTTTTCGGACATACTGTGCGTGCACCTTTGAAATTGTTGAAAGAGAAACTTCTTTCAAATGAGGATACTGAGCTCAATCTTCTTGATTATGTTTCTGATTTTAAGTACAAATTGTCAAAGGCTTGTGAGGTTGCAGGAGCAAATCTGCGCTCTACTCAGTCCAGAATGAAATCAAGATAGGATAAAAACTCAAGGGATAGGGGTTTTCAGCCTGGTGATAGAGTTCCAGCGCTCTTGCCCGTTCCACAAAATCCCCTTCAGGCCAAGTATTATGGTCCATACACGGTTGAAAAGAAAGTAAATTATTTAAATTACATCATAAATACTCCTTGTAGGCGAAAACAAAAACAACTTTGCCACATTAATATGTTAAAGGAGTATATTGAAGGAGATAGCCAAGTAAATCATACAATTAATTTAGTTCTACCTGTCCCACAAACTGAGGATTTAAGTGAAGAAATTCAATTGGACACCGTTGAACTTGGAGCAGCAAATCTTCGGAATTCAGAAATTATGAAAGATCTAGACCAGAAATTTTTACATTTGCAACAACAAGAAAGAATGAACTTAAACAGTTATTATTCCAATATGAGCATTTGTTTCCGGATATTCCTAAGAGGACAAACAAAATTTTTCATGACGTTGAAATTATAGATTCAAAACCTGTGAAACAACACCCATACAGGATGAACCCTCTCAAACAGGAATACTTGAAAAAGGAAATTCAGTATTTGCTGGAGAACGATTTCATAGAGCCCACTAAAAGTGATTGGAGGTCACCATGCATACCTGTTCTGAAACCGGATAAAACTTTCCGTATGTGCACTGATTATAGGAAGGTGAACAGTGTGACAAAAACAGACTCATTTCCATTACCAAGAATCGATGATTGTATTGATAAAATTGGAAATGCCAAGAACGTCACTAAATTCGACTTTCTGAAAGGATTTTGGCAAATTCCACTTACGGAAAGAGCGAAAGAAAGTTCGGCATTTGTGACTCCAGATGGACTCTATCAATATAAAGTAATGCCGTTTGGGATGAAGGGTTCACCAAGTACGTTTCAACGCTTGATGAATATGACTACTTCCGGTCTAGATAATTGTGATACTTATATTGATGATGTCATCATCTACAACGACACCTGGAAAGGACATCTAGCCACGATTCGGAAATTCTTGGAAGACTCACTGATGCTAATTTGACAATCAATTTATCTAAAATTGAGTTCTACCGTGCTTGTGTAATTTTTCTAGGACATATTGTAGGACATGGTCAAGTGAAACCTGCTGATGCTAAGGTTAAAGCTATCTCTGATTTTCCTGTGCCTGTCAGTAAAAAGCAATTAATGCGATTTTTGGGTATGGCCGAATACTATCGAAAGTTTTGTTCAAATTTTTCTAATATTGCTGAACCTCTGACAAAATTGTTAAGTAAGAGAAACAAGTTTCTCTGGACCGAAAAATATCAGGAAGCTTTCGATATGTTAAAAGCCATACTCAAAAGTGCGCCGATTCTATCAGGTCCAAATTTCAGTCAGTCTTTTAAATTGTCTGTGGATGCAAGTGATGTTGTGGTTGGAGCAGTATTGATTCAAGAAGACAACAATGGTATTGATCACCTAGTGTGCTATTTCTCTAAGAAATTAAATAAGCACTTAAGAAATTACTCAACAATCGAGAAGGAATGTTTGGCTTTTTAATAGTGGCATTACAGCATTTTGAAGTTTACATTAGCTCAGCTCCTTCTCCGGTTGTTGTGTATAGTGATCACAACCCCCTTACTTTCATCGACAAGATAAAAAATAAAAATCAAAGATTATTAAGGTGGAGTTTGTTTTTTCAAGAGTATAATCTCAACATCAGGCACATCAAAGGAAAAGACAATTTGATTGCAGATTCACTTTCCCGAGTATAGAAATATTATTTCATATACATTTTATATAATTCATAAGAATTTTCTTATGTAATTTTGTTTACCTCATGCATAATATACATATGGTAAAAAGAAAGCTTTATTATAAAAATCTTTCATTTTTCTTTATGGGGGAAGTGTTACGTATATGTAATTAAATTGTTTGTGTTAGTTTTAAATTTCTTTTTATTTTAATTTTGTTTCATTACATTTTATTGTAATGATTATTTCTATGGGATTCGAAATTCTTTTTCAGTAATGTGATATTTTCTTTTAGTATATGTTGTTTATCCAAGACGTGAAACGTGTTACATGAGAATTATTTTTAGTTAACCTAGTTCGTCTTGGGTTGGGAAGTTCGTAAACAGGAAGTATAAATGATTGGTCAGTATCAAGGCCATACTTTGCTTGTATGATCACCATGTGTAAACAAGGGTTTTTTTATTATTGGTTCTTAAGTGTAGCCCACACTGGTGTACGTGATAGATCTCTTGTAGTAAGAGAACACATGACCCATCTCGCGAGACTTGAAATGATGTTTTTGGGGTTTAAATACGCATTCTTAATATTTTTCTGTCAGAGTCGTTTTAACATCTTGAAGGAACAAGGTGTTTTTTTATTTGTTTCTAGATTGTTTGTTTTTTATTTGTGTTTTGAATTTAATAATTCCTTCTCTAGAAAATTCAACGAGTGGACTTTTTTATAAAACAAATTCTGAAAGATATTCATGGAAATTTATTCTGGAATTATTCGGAAACAAAAACTGTGATTCAGTTGAGGAATTGTTGATATTCGTACCTGGACCACATCTGACGTCATCGCCTTCCATATTTGTATGTCATCGAGATTCGAACCTGGATTCTAATAGAACTATTTAGTGATAGGACTTGTATTTTTCATTCTTAGGATTAAATTTTGGATTATATTCATAAACCGTAAGTCCTATTTTCCAATTTTTATATTGTTTTCTAGGGAAATAAATTATTTTGTTAAAATATATAAAGCTTGTTGGCTTTCACTCTTTTCTTTGTTACTGAGTAAGAGCCCTTGTCACGTAACAGTGATTAACAAAGAATCCACAGATCGGTGATAAACAGTGGTACGTGGGACTTTATCTTTAAACTTCACCCTGAACGTGTAGGCTGTGGTTCTAAATTTTCTAGAGGAACGTTTTTCCGTCTCTCGAATGTGATAGTAGTCTTCAAAATCGCTGGTATGGATTTGAGCGAAGAATTCAGCTACTGTGCGAGGCGATAGGTCAAATTTCTGCCGCTTACTTTCTTCTCCTTTCTCCACGAAATAATGCGATCGTTTCATCTTAAGTGCAAAATATCAAATGGCTACATTTTAAACACCATGATCACCTATATATCAATATAAGGTCAGTGTCTTCCCTACATATAGGGTCAGTGTCTTCCCTCCAAGTATTCATTTCACTCTCAATCCGACCAGAAAGATGGAAGAGCCAACACAGATCGAACTTTTAATCAGAGCTTTGCGAGGTGTCATGCAAAGGTTTTCTTCAGAGAAGTCAACTGATTACTCCTCCTCCTTTCGAGATAATAATAAAAATAATAATAATGAGGACTTTGTATAGCGCCTAATCTTTAGAAGCTCTAAGCGCTTTACAACATTTGACAACACTTAAAAAAAACAACATATATAATGATATGATTACAACAAAAAAAAAAAAAAACACCACGAAAGTATAAACAGAAAACATGCTGTAAATATTTAAGGCAAGGATATATTATTAGGTCTTTAAGTCTGTTCTTGCAGTTGAAATAGGTGAGTTTTAAGAGTGCTCTTGAATGAGATCACTGTGTCTTTGTGTCTAAATGCAGTGGGCAATTCGTTCACGTTGCTGGGCCCTGGTATGCAAAAGAGCGTTGTCCATATAATTTCATCATCATAGTGGGAATAATGAGAATACGAGTGTCAGAAGAGGAGCGTAAGCATCTTGCAGATGTGTACACATGGGTGAGGTCAGATAGGTATGTTGGACTGAAGCCCGTCAGTGAAATGTAGCACAGAGAACAAATTTTGTGTTTAATAGGTGAGTTTGGATAGCCAGGGTAGGGTACAGAGCAGGGGAGATGCGTGCTCTGATCGTAGTACTCTAAGGATGATCCGAGCAGCTGTGTTTTGAACTTTTTGAAGTTTCCGAAATAGATAAAAGTCAAGATACTTGCTATATCTGTCAGAAGAAAGGACATTGGTCTTCTGAATGTACACAACGTCAAAGCAAGATAAGTGTCAAAAGAGACAACAGTCAAGATACCGGTTAGCATTGTAAAGAGAAAGGACATTGGTCGTCAGACCTCCCTAAGAAACAATAGCAGCAGGAGGGAGAGAGGGGTTCAGAACAGGAAGAAGAGGTACACCCCAAAAAGAAAGAACCCGGACACGTCAAGAAAGAGAAGAAATGAAGAAGAGAAGAAAGTGAGGAAGAAGAGGAAAAACCTGTGAAAGTGAAGAAATTAAAAAAACACAGAGGAAGTCTATGAACTTTTAAAAGTGTTGTGTTGTGACATTGGATTGTAAATATGGACGAGAATATAACAGAAAGAAACACGTAAGTGTCTCTTGGTTTTGATTTTTATAATAAGGACCTCACTCACGCACACACACACACAAGTACACACACACACGCACACACGCACGCACGCACGCACGCACGCACGCACGCACGCACGCACGCACACACACACACACACACACACACACACACACACACACACACACACACACACACACACACACACACACACACACACACACACATCTCCATCATGGGCAAAATAGGGATTCTGAGTTTTAACTGATTTTGGCAAACATTGAGTAGTCTCTTTTCGAGAGAGATTGGTGGTCCTGAAATGGACCGTTGGGTGTTTGTTTTTTAAACACACACTCAGGAACGGGAAGTAATGAGTTTTAACTGCCTTATCCCTTTGCCACGGCCAAGGCCTACTTCTGGACCCGCTCCTGTCGATGATTTGGTAGAGATCACTAGTGTTGATATCTCAGGCGTAGTAGGTGTGGAAGGGGTTGGACTGTTTGGCCCGGGAAGGTTTTTTTCTTGGGTCGTACTAAAGAAGTCTGATACATTTGTTTCAGACTCCTTAAGTCTGCCAAAATGTCTAAGAGTACCATCACCGTTTGACTTTCACTGTACTCCTTCTCTCCTAGATCTTGTTTCTTCTCTGCTTCTTCTTCCTGTCGTTTCCTTCTTGCCTCTTCTTCTCGCTGTTCTTGTTGAATGAGAAAGGCTTATTCTGCTTCTTTCTGCTGTTTAAAAAATTTCTCCAATTCTTCTTTCTGTCTCTGTCTAAAATCCTCGACGTGTGGTAAGAAAGGAGAAGGCGGCGAAGGTGCTGGTACCGGAACAAATTCTTGCGAAGAAGAGAGGAAATCTTCTAAATCCAATTAACATCGGTCTTTTCTGGAAATAGGACCGTGTTTGCTTTGGTAGCCGCTGCTATGCCATCACTTCTCGTCTCCACGACCGGTGCACCCCAGTTTATCGTCTTCTTAGTTTCCGTCATGTTCTAACTCTGTCACATGGATTCACTGCGCACAGACGCTAGCGCACCTGTATAGGGAATGTGACGTCACAGGTAGCTCTTCGGATTGGAAGACAGACTCTGTCCTGTGACTAAATTTTTTAACTCTTGCTAGGATTGGTGAAAGAACTCAATCCGTTTCCATCCGCTCTTCTACTATAAATGACCGCGGTTCACTTCATTCCCCTCACCTGTTCTGGTCACAAGATGTGGACTAACGTAGAATCGTCTATCCTTCTATCGTCGATGATGTTCAACCCGGACTATCTTACGTATCTCAGATCATCATGGGCAATTACCCAGATGACTAATACAGCCCTTTGGAAACGAAGGGTCTATGTGGAGAGACAAGGCTGTCTGAAGAGACTCAACCTACGGTCCAGAGGTCAGACGAAGTTTGAGGAAGAGAAGAAGATCCGTGCGATGCCCTCTATGTTATCGGAATGGCGTTAACAAAAAACCAAAGGCCCTTTTCAGGGCCACTCCATTGCCTCGAAAAGATTTACTCTCTTGCCATATTGTTTATATTTGTTTGTTTGTCTATGTATATGTCTATATATGTATATCTTTATGTTTCTATTTGACCCTACAGTGGCGCGTTATTCAAGTCACTCCCCCTTGCCACACTGTTCTGCCCGATTGAGGTCATCCACTTGCAACATTGTTGCCAGTGTCCCGTACCGTAACGTCACCCCTTGTTCCATTCCCATTGTCGCTATACAGGCCCACCCCTGTTATATTTTCCCTTGTCGCCAAAAGGCAGCGACCCTGTCAGTAATGCTAATTCAGATTGTCGCTATATGGCCCCCGCTAACTACTTGTGAGCTTCTAGAGAAATTAGCTTTGACAATATTGC